>PVJD01008718.1:0-69676 GCA_004026545.1 Mormoops blainvillei
TTTTTTTTTAAGTTAGAAGGGAAGATGAGAGAAGCAACAGGACTAAGTTTGGAGTAGAATGCAGCCAGAGTAAATTCTGAGTGGGTGATGATTGGAAGAAGGAACATTGAGATGATACTATTAGCACCAGATGAGGAGCTCAGACCAAATGGAATTTTGTAGATGAATCAGATTGGGTAGGGCTTGAAAGTTCCAGGAACCAACTTGTACTTTATTATTCAGACAAAAGGAGGTTTGGAGAAAGAAAGCAACCTTGGAGAAGTAAATAAACCCTGGGACACTGGGAAAGATCCAGCACCAGCCCCAACTCACTCTCCTCCGTTGCGGCGTGAATGGCAGGTGCCACCGTGGGAGGCTTGAGGGTGCTCAGGGACAGTCGGGGTGGACCATTCGTGACTCAGATGTTCTTACTGGAGGACTTCCTGTACCTACCCTGCCATGCACGACACTGCGGACACAACAGGACTTTGTATTTCCTATCTCTGGGTTATGTGAATTACTCATCTTATGCTTATCTGTAAGTACTTTCACTTTAGCTTACATTGTGATGGGTTCGAATTAATGATTAAAATCGTAGGAGTCCTTCTCTGAAGATCCTCATTCTAAAGGAGGCATCTTCTGCTGGAAAATGCTACAAAGCAGTTCTTAACTTCAAATGTAGGCCAGGAAACAAGTGGAACCCTAAGGTATAGTGTATTGAACCGTTCTCTAATTCACACCCGAAAAGAATACTTCATGTCCACGTTGACAATACTGAAGACAATCCAGGATTAAGTAATAGATTTATTTTTGAATTACGGAAGTGATTCCTTTTATTTTGGTATGTGTACAATACTTTAATACATTTTTATTTTTAAAAAAATCTACCGGGTTTTACTTTCTTCTGGGTGGTATGATTGCAGGTGATTTTCTGGCTCATTTTGAATGCTGCTGCACTTCCCGCCAGATGAGCGGCTAACCATTCTTTCTCCCATCCCATGGAAGCCTTTCTCTAAAATCTGTGGTTCCGGCTGCGGTTCCGTAATGAGCATTTGACAGTACAAACATTGCCCCCCTGGTGCCCTGAGGCAAGTGCTCTTCAGATCAGAAAAAGGAGGCGCCTCCGTGCTCGCCCCCCCACCCCGCCTCCAACAAAGATAACATTGTTCTTCTGAGCAAAACAGATCAGTCATTTTCAAAAGCTTCCAAAATCACAACAGGGACATTGGGCTGAGATCATGTTAAAGAAAAGTGCTTACCTGATCTGGGGGTTGTTGGGGGCGGGGGGTGCGGATTTGGCGTTTTTATATATTCTGGGCCATTGACATTAAAGTAGCAGAGGAACATAAAAGAATATTATAGTTGGGGATAAAAGGGAGACTTGCTTGTTACTAATACAAGTAGTTCTCAAATATGTGCATTTCACATCCCAGTCAACACTTAGCAATGCAGTATCACCAGAGAGTTGCCAAGTTATTTTGCTAAGGAAAGATATAATCAACGACATCAAAGCAAAGACTTTACCATGAAAAAAAGAAAGAAAGAAAAGGGAGGCAACACAAAAAAATAATAATAATCCTTCTTAACAAGGTAGTGCCGATAAACTCGAGCCAACCTCTGAGAACCCAGACCACTGAGGCAGCCGCCAGACATCCCGGCAGCCCTTTCCGGCAAGCCTGCATTTGCACTGCACTCCAGGACACCATCTTCCCAGCGTGTGGAGTTTAAACAGGGGCCAAAGATAATGCCACTTCATTAGAATTCTTCTTTCCTGCAACCTAGGCTTTCTACAGAAGTGAGGGCACCCTCTCCTACCTGACTGTGGGGTCTTCCTGCCTCAGGAAGTTGTAGCCAGAAGCACAACTCAGCCCTCTGCTAAGTACTTACGCAAGCACCCATGAGCTTGGTAACGTTCTCCTTTCCACCCAGGTGGAAGCCAAGGCCAAGACAGGTAATATCCCCAACCCGCAGTCACAGGGGCTGATGAATTCTGGAGCTGGGATTTGGACCCAAGGACACCTGAGGTCCAAGTCCACTTTCCGAACCATTACTTTTCTCCATTCAAATTCAAACAAGGATTTTGGCAACCAAGAGACACACACATTTGCACGTTAGAGAAGGGTTATTTTATGAAATGACTCGCTTTATATTCAACTTCAGACTTGAGACTTCAGCAAACGTTAATAGCCCTGTTGCCTGAGTCATGGAAGGTATTTTGTTGAAGAACAAAGTGTCTGAGTCACTTGGACTTCACATACAAAAAAACACATGAGGAGCTTTATTCGTGACTGAATGGTTTTGAAATCAGGTCACAAGCTGGGGCATGAGGGTAACGTGTTTATTTATGTTGGTAAGATGAACCAACTGTGTTAATGGATTGACACCCAGGGAACATTGTTCTGACAAAAACATTATGGACTCATTGATCACAAGCCTTCAGAACAGGGCAGGGCTATTTATCTCAAGGATAAAAAAAAAAAAAATGTCCTCCATCCACATGTCTTCAGATACTTTGCAACATCTGAATTTAATTCCCCTCCATTCCCAGGCAGCCTTGACCTCATGCAGGAGGTATTCTCCACTGAGTTCGATAGCGGAGACTTTTCTGCCCCTGAAAATACCCCTGACCTTCTATGAAGGCCTCAAGTTCCCTTACCAAAGACTAAAGGTCTCATCCAGAGTTATCTTCTTTTAGAATTGTTTCCTTGGCCCATGTCGTAGATACTGACAACCTACTGGATACCCATTTCTCTTCCTCTTGGAGTTTGCTCTCCGCGACTCTGCAGGTGCTTCCCACCAGCTCGCGAGACGGGTCAGCCCCTAGTGAAGTGCGCGCTTGGAGGCTCCCATTTAAGCTCTGGAAAAACGCATTCAGAGCTCAACAAGGCTCCCTCCAAGTCAACACTCATAGTGTGATATGTCAAGGCAGGCTCTTGACTTACAGGAGCAAAACAGAATGTACTTGGGGTCCAATATAATTAGCAATAATAATTCTGTCATGGAATTTCCCCGATTTCACCCTGACGAATTAGCCAAGTTATATCATGCAAGAAAGCACAGACTAGGTATCTATGTGGTTATGTAATTTTAAACGTTAATTATGAAACATATCTGGTACCAAAGGAATTTTTCCAAATCAAAGGATTTTTTTTCATTAGCCAGGTTAACTTGACTCTATATCTTCCAAAGTTGTTATTAATAATAATAAGAGCTAATGCTTACTGAGTATTTACTGTGGAGCAAATACTGAGTTCAAAATATTCACTCATTTAATGCATTCTTTCCCTTTTCATGTCGGGGATACTCTGTTACTTTAAAGAGGGCACATCTTCACCTTACAAATCCCCATTTTCCCAGACACTTTGAAGAAAGAAACACTGAAATAAAATATTCCTTTATATAGAAGGTTTGCAATTAAACACATATTTTTCCAGAAACTATGTTTCACTAGAACCACAGAATCAATCAAATTGAACTGGCACAGCTAGAATAAGTAAGGCATTTAGTTTCTGTTATTTTGCAACATATTACTCGGCAAAACATTTAGTCAGCACCTCAACAGATCCAAGCATAGTTACGGGTTTAAGAATAAAAGCAGAGAACAAGACAGACCGTCTTCCTGCCCTCAGGTGGCCGACGTCCTGAAGCAAGCTGGAATTCAAGTTCCAAGGTTTTAGCTATAAAATATTATGAGAACCATGACATTATAATGAAATGCAAGAGTGGCCGTTATTGTTCCTCTTTCATAGACTAGGATGAGGTGAGCTGACTTGATCAGAGTGGAGATAGGCAGCAGCGCAGATTCTCACTCAGATCTGACTGGAAATCTGCGAAAAACAGGTTTTCTCCTATAAAATGAAGAACACTTACCTGAGAGTATTATTGTGTGCGGAGAGAGCGAGAAGGCTTGGCACACACGCAGCAGCTCCTCAATAAACTGTAATTTATGGCGACAGTAAAATGACTCAGGAATTTGAGTGCACACATGGTAATTCCCATCTCCTCTGAGGTGGAACACCTCTTAATGACAAACCTTTTTCAAAGTTCCCCACGTATCACTGAATTTTGGAGGGTGTAAAATACATTTTTCCATAATATGACTTTAACTTTTTAATGCCAATGTGACTGAGTTCTACTCAGAAATCACCTGGCTGGCATAGCTCAGTGGGTTGAGCATCAGCCTGCAAACCACAGTGTTGCCGGTTTGATTCCCCAGACAGGGCACAGGCCTGGGTTGCAGGCCAGGTCCCCAGTAGGGGGCGTGTGAGAGGCAACCACACATTGATGTTTCTTTCCCTCTCTTCCTCCCTTCCTCTCTCTCTAAAAATAAAATAAATAAAATCTATTTTTTTTAAATCTTCGAAGGTCTTGATTAAAAAAAAGAAAGAAAGAAATCATTGGGCATGTACAGGAGTCAAACAGATGTTTGCGAAGACAGGGATTAATTGTGTTTCACCTGATATTTTAAGTATTAACCTTGCTGACATAGGTATCGTAACGCCCAATCTTATGAACTGGGAAACCAGGCTCAAAGAGGTTAAATAACTTGCCCATGGCCACACAGTTTGTGAGTGGGGGAGCCATGGCTTTAACTCAAGCTACTGAAACCAAAACTATTATTTTCGTGGTGTAGAGTTGCTTCCAACATGGCACACAAATAAAATGCTCCAGGGTCTATGACAACTTCTTCATCAGAAAAACAGAGACTGTATTGATACTGATCTTTCTCCTTTCACTTGGGAATGAGGAAATAATCAACCATCAATTGGCTATTATTGGCTTTATTGGGTACTGGCCAAGGCAAACAGCACTGTGTCACTTGCTCTGGGAGAGACAAAAAGAAGAGACCATGTCCAGAATTTCAAAGAGGTTTTTTATCTAATTGGTCAGAGAACCCAAGACTCATGAAATAGAAATGACGACCTTAATTTTTTGACAGCCCGATTCCTGTAGTTCTTAATAACATTAATGATAACATTTTCGAGCCTTTACTACATTGCAGGGACTTTCAATGCTTTGTCATCTCAGAAAAACCCTGCTGGGTGGGAAGTGCCACCATCACCCCTTGGTATGAGGAAGCTGGGGATGTAGGTGGTTGAGCTGCAGCCACCTCACCAGCATTTCTTGGCTAATCTTCCTTTGGTTTCATCCAATTATACAGTTTCCTAAGTCAAAATTGCAATATGAAGTTGAACACACGATACAATAACTGAGACATCTAAAATACCGTTTTGCAAAAAACAAGGTGTGCGATACAGTGATGCTATAAAGTAACGTTTATTGAGCATTTCACTGGATGCGTGTTATTCCCACAGAAACCCCATGAAATAGGTTACTATTATTACTCCTTCTCCGTGAATCACTGTGAGGTTGGTCCCAACACTCTCCATTCGGCAGATGTGGAAAGTGAGTCTCTAAGTTTCCGCAATCAGAAAGCAGGTCTAGGACTTACACCCAAGTTTAGCCAAAGCTTTGACACACAAAACTATATTACTCGCTGACGTATCTGAAAGAGTTTTGTGTTTGGCAGCACAGAGAAACCAGCCATTGCCCTTCTAAGGACTCCTTCACCCGGCCCTCATCACACACGTAAATGTACACACACTTTGTCATCTGCGGTCACTTGGTGTGATGGTTGGAGTATAATTAGCCACTCAGGACTTGGTAAGATTTCCCAGAACAAAACAGAGGGCCTGGGCATGTCTCTGTAATGGTAATGACTGGGGGCACTTCTGAGACACTTCAAGGTCCCTCATTAGTAATTCCCAGCAGAAACCCTGTCAGGATGACTCACGGAGACTAGGTAATGGGAGCCTGCCAAGTGAGGAAGAGTGAGTCCTGGGCCTGGACGTTAGGTCCGCCTTTTGGATTTGGCTGCACCGCTGCAAGGGTGGGTGTGTGACTAGGTCAGTGGAGTTTCAGAGAACCAGCCCTGCTTTCCTCCGCGGTTCAGCGTAAAAAAATTAGCGGGACTTTCTCCACTGGACATGAGAAGCTGATTTCCCTGAAATGGCAGTTTTCTTGCTGGCTATTAGGAAACCAATGATTGTTTGCCCTTCCAAGTGTCTCCTTGGTGTTTATAAAGTGACATAGAGCTCAGCTCATATGAAAACCCAGCAAGTCTGAAAATATTTTTCTTTCTCCCTGAGAATACCTGCAGAGAGAGAAAAAAAAAAAGGAAAGAACAAGGGGGAGGGGGGTGATAACTCAAATCTGACATAACAATAGGAGTTATGATTTATTGAGCATTTTCTATGTGCCAGAAGCAAACCCACAGTGGTTAGCTAAATGGACCTTCTGTTTGGGGCTATTCTTTTATTATTATTTTTTTTTAACTACCACTAGCACATAAAACAACATTTTCATCACAGAGACCCACACATATGGATCCCCCCCCCACCCCGGAGATATTTCCATTTGAGGAATATTTCTAGTATTCTGAGACTATGTTGGTTTCAGAAAAGGTGAAGTAACATAGCGTGGTATGTATGGATGAGTATATTAAGGTTAGAATTAGGAAACTGGGTCTGAATCCTTCGCGAGCCAAGAGTGAGCTCTGTGACACTGGGCAAATTATTTAACTCTCTAAGCTTCAGTTTTATTTACTCATTTATATTTTTTGTCATCGGGCTGAGCTAAACGGGAAAATTTAGGTAAAATGTCTAGCTTAGTGGCTGGTTTATCATAAGCCCCAGAAAGCTTGCATCTGTGTGTTGCGTGACATGTTACACAAGATATTACTATAGTACCTATACAGGGGGTGGGCAAAGGTAGGCTTCCAGTGGTTCATATGGAAGATAATGAAATAATTAATAAATAATGATACAAGAATAAACTCTGTTTCATGTGCTCACAACTGTGAATCCCCTTTTGCCTACCCCTGTAGTCTATAATCTTCAGTGTAGGCTATGTAATATGTGCTATATAGTGTGTATTTATAAATAGGTATCTACACCAGTAGATATAGTACATTATATGTAAGCTGAATTAATAAATCATATATACCTATTATTTTTATTGCCATTAACAGTCACTCACGGCTCAGGACAAATCTGAAAAGGCAGTGTGCAAGGTCAAGTTGGTCTGGGAAAGGTTTTCAAGTAACAAACGAAAAGACGACCGTAAACGTACCAGGGAAGACTCTGACAAAGCCAGGGTCAAAAGGAGCCGAGGGACTGAACAGCAGGGAGGGCAAACAGTGTCCGGGCTCCTCCCTGGCTGGCGGAGGACTTGCGTTGGTTGGACTGAAATGAAAGCCCGGGAACCACTTTCAAATTATCAACAAAAATCTCCAGTTCTCTTCCTGAATTGGTAAAGAAAGTTCTCCTCTTGCCAACCACGATGACTCTAGAAAAAGCGTGCGTGTGCGTGTGCGTGCGCGCCCAGGACGGACTTTGCAGGGGTGGGAGGGGACGGTGCCAGGCTGCAGGTGCTTATTCTTTGCACAAAGTGTACAAAACCAAGGGAGGGGGGTGAAGGAGGTAGGCCAGACTTTCCCAGCGCGTTTGCCACCTGCCTAAAGAGGTAACAACTAGGTCGAGAGCTGGCTAGGGTCTACACTGTAGGCGTTTTAGTTGCATTGCTTCACGAAGTCTTCCTAACAACCTAAATGGAACAGCCAGGGAGGAAGTTTTTGCAAACTCAACCGGTTCTGCGTGTCCAAGACCCAAAGCTCTTCAGGAGATGCTAAGTCTCAGCCCCTGCCGACCTTGGGAGGCGCAGAAAGCCAACCTCCCTCCAGAAAGAGTTCCGTCTAGGCCCGCATGAACCTGCTCCCGGGAGGCGCGCCGGCTCTTGGGCCCCGGTAGGCGCCGGCAGCCTTCCCGGGTCGCACTCGGAGACCTCGCCCGCCCAGCAGCGCGATTGTGCAAGCGCGGGGCTGCCGCCGCGGCCGCCACTGCTGGCTCTGCCCGCCGCGGGAGGGTCGGGAGGCGTGATCGGCGTACACCCGGTGAACTCACAGCACAGCGTCCCTCCCCGGGGTGTTATCTCCGGGGTGGAGTTCGCCCGCGCTCCCGCCCGGAGAGAAGCGCACCGGTCACCCAAGGCGCGGGCGCCCTCGCTCACCTCGCTGACTCCATCCTATTTCCAGCCCCCCGCCCCCGCCCCCGCCAGCGCCCCACCCCGGGTCCCGCGTCCTTCCCGACCGGGCAAGCCAGGACCCACTCCGCCCCACTCAGCGTGCTCATTGGCCACCCTGGGCCTGCCCTGTCTCCATAAATGCTTGGTCCCTGTGCATGGATCATGGAGAGGGCCAGGAGGGAACCGCAGCGCCGGTGGCATCTCTTCTACTACCCTCCTTGACATCTCCACTTCGCGGTTCTAGGCCTGGTAGTCAGACTTGCAGACCCGCAGGCAGAGAGACCCACATCCCTTCCCTTCGTCTTCCAAGAGGCACCCCACCCCCGGCCGCCCTTCTCCAGCCCCAGTGGCCAGCGATCGGTGGGCATCCGCGCCCTGAGGCTGCAGCACAGCGCAGCGTAGAGCATCCTCGCCGAGGTCATTTCTGTCCCTCTTCAGCCTTCTTCATCACACCTGCTGATCCTCTTTGCGTCTCTTTCCCAGAATCGTCAAGCCCCCAAACCCAGCTGGCGCCACTTTAGCAACCTCGCCCTTCTCGGTCCCTGCGCGTTCCTACGCTCCCGATCTCCCCGGGAGCTATGAGCTCTCCCATCAACAAGAGCCGCTCCCTAGTCGCCCTCTTACAGCAGCTGCGCAGCATCGGGCAACCCCCCAGACCCGTGACATCCACGGCGTGCGCGCCCCCTCGGCCGCAGGAGGTGCCCCTCTGCCCGCTGGTGGAACGTGGCGAGGCGCAGAAGGCGGCAGCCCTGCCGGGCCCCACCAACTGGCCACTGCTGGGCAGCTTGCCGGAGATTCTCTGGAAAGGGGGGCTCAAGAAACAGCACGACACGCTGGTAAATGCCTCATCGCGCCCCGATTCCCTCTCCCTTCCCTGCCCTGCGCTCCAAGCCCTCCCTAAGGCGCGAGGCCCGGGCGCACTGTGCGCTCTGGTTATCTCCGCGGCGGCGGTCCCGGGGTGGAAGGAGGCGGGAGGAGGGAGAAGCGCTCTGGGGACTGCAAGGGATGCGCGCTGACTTTGCGCTGGGTCCGGCCGGCTGCAGGTGGAGTACCACAAGAAGTATGGCAAGATTTTCCGCATGAAGTTGGGTTCCTTCGACTCGGTGCACCTGGGCTCGCCCTGCCTGCTGGAAGCGCTGTACCGCACGGAGAGCGCGTACCCCCAGCGGCTGGAGATCAAACCCTGGAAGGCCTATCGCGACTATCGCCAGGAGGGCTACGGGCTGCTCATCTTGTGAGTCGGGTGGCAGGATGGGGGGCCGGCGGCTGAGCCTCGGGCGCTTGGAAACTGGGAAGAGGTTCCCAGGGGTTGGGCCCTTCTTATGCAGGGGCTCTGAAAACCCCTACCCGATGCAATGGTGTACTCATGCAGACACCTGAGTGGGTTGAGGGACAACTGTACTGTGAACCCACGTAACACCTGCGTTCTCTCCGGCATCTGGGTAGGGCCATACCTTTCCATGAAAGAAATGCCAAAAAGACTTTATACTAACTGTGGCAGGATTAGGTTCTGAAGTCAGCGTACCAGACAAATGTGTTATATACAAACAAAATTATTCCTTAAATTTCTCTGTAACCACCCACCCCCTTAGAATCTCAAATGCCAGAAATTAACTTCCTTTGCTTTTGACAGTGACCTTTCTTTCTGGAGGGGACTGGAAGGTTATGATCTAGGTGTACTCAAAAGCTGGGGTGAGAGGGGTGTCCACGATGCATTTTAGGTACATAAATACTGTAATGTGATGCAATTCCTGTGCTTTTTGTTACCATTTAACAAGTTAGCACTTTTTTTACCCCCCAATTTTAATGCCTAATAGTTACATTTTTAGAATATAATGACCGGAATTTAAAAACAGTGAAGCATATGGTGTGTCACGACCTGTGTGGTCAGCCTTGGGGTTAGTGCAAGAGGGCACCTGATGGGAACAGGCTTTTCCCAGCTCCTCTGAATCTCTGACTGCATGTTATTATTTGAAGGCAATGGCAAAATTCTAAATTTGAGGTGTTTTGTAAGTGTGACTTTCGATGGGTTGGAGGAAGGCAAGATTTTTCCTCTAATGGACCTGGGTTTCTGGTGAGGGGGTCTTCAGGTGCCTGCTCTCGTTGCTGGAAATTGAGGCATCTGGCCTCTCAGCTCAGAACCAGCAAGGACACCTCAACAGCCCTGAACCCAAATTATCTGGACATCGCCTTTCATCGGCTGGGAGGAAAGGTGCTTTCTCATCCTATCATCAGACCAGCTCCCAATATCCCAGTACTTATAATTTCTGGCGATTTCTGGACCCTCTTCTCAGTGTGCATCGATGACAGAGTTTATACAAGTTGGAGAGCGGGAGGGGATCTCTGCTTCCTTCTTCTCTTCTTTTCAATTGGCTCTAAATAGATTGCTGTGTCTCTCCCAGGGAAGGAAAAGACTGGCAGAGGGTCCGGAACGCCTTTCAAAAGAAACTCATGAAACCAGTGGAAATTATGAAGCTGGACAACAAAATCAATGAGGTCTGCAGGCTGGGACCAACTTTTCTGCATCTTGTGGGGAGGGACGGATGTTTAGGGAATGCCCAAGTCAGAGGTACCAAGTGCAGAGGGTAAAGTGGGCACTTCGGGTGATTCGGGTTCTTGACTTCCTCCCCCTTCCCCAAAGCCTTTATTCCTCCCTCCACCCTCTCTTAAAAATATCACACTGAGGGAGCAGTTACAAGTACAGACTTCGGTATTCCACAGCCTTGGATGTGAACACCAGCCTTTCATCCCGCGTACGCTGACTACACCATTTAACTTCCCTAAGCCTCGGTTTCTCATTCTACAAAATGGGAGTGACAACGCTCACTCCACTGGCTTGCTGTGCTGTTTAGATGAGATAAGGCTTATGACGTTCTTCGGTCGTGACATTTGAGCTGGGTTTCACAGGCTGAAGGAGTCTACAAGCCACAGAAAGTGGAGAAAGGCATCCAGACAGAGAGAAGAGCCTGCCGAAGACATGGAGGTGCCATGTCACGATGTGTTTAGAGAAAGTATGTTCAGAATGGGACTTTTCCGAAACAATGCTGGACAGGAGGCAGGGTTTGACCATGTTCTTGTGCCATGCTAAGGTATTTAGACACATCCTTAGCCAGCGGGGAGCCGGAGGGCAAGGGATTTAAGCATATCGTAATCTCTTTTTACCCCTGTTCACTCTGGGTGTTTATTTTGAACCAAACTGGGACCCACGTAAGATTGTATAGGTCAAAGATTTCAAACTCAGAAGCTTCCAGGGCCCAGGTAATTAATATAAACATGTAAGGCAGGCCCCGTAGGGGATTCAGGCAACAACAGCGCATGCGCTCTCTAGAGGTGACAGCTCCCGGTTCCAGCAAATGACTGTCCCATGGGAATGCAGACATGGTGTAGCCAGATCCTCTAATTATTTCTTTCTTCTTCCTCTTCTTCTTCTTCTTATTATTATTGACAAGTAGAGGGAAATCTATATATTCATGTGAAATCCCTGAATTATTTATGGTAACTAATTCAAAGTACTTTTGAATGCGCTATGTGGCAAACTAAACAACGCTGGTCACACGGGTGGGCTCTGTAGTCATGCTGGCTTTGTTCCAGGGCCCAATGTGGTCGCTTCTCAGCTCTGCATCAAGGGCCAGTGCCTGAGCCTCTCTCTGTGCCTCTGTTTTCTCATCTGTTACCTAGGAGATGGGAGAAATGACGGTCCTTTCTCCCTCACAAGGTTGGCGTGAAGATCAGCTAAGAAAATTCACTTTGTACAGTGCTTGGTACTATAGAAACCTTGTTAAAGAAGAGACATGTGTCATCTAAAACACTGAGTTTGGAAATTGGCATCTAATGGCCTTATATAACATGTCCAAGGTCACAGGGCTATTCAGTGAAGGAGCTGTGTCCAGCATTCGCAGATTCCCTGGCTCCAAGTCCAACACGCTTAACACAATACCAATCGGGAAAGAGATGTTTGCTTGCCCAGATGTGGAAGCGGCAAACCTCAGGGTAGTTATAGCACCATAGTCCCTGAGATGTCATGCCAGCGGGGACACTTGACTGAGTTCTCCTTTGTGGTCTGTTCCCCATTCTGATGAGAAGAAATGTTTTCCTTTCTTTAAATTTAGATCAAAGGCTGAAACTTAAGCTTCAGGGCGGCTGCCGTCAAAGCTGAGGAAATCACCCAGGACAAGGTAGTTAGGGTCTCAGGTGAGCTTCCAAGGAACGTATAAAATTAGTGTTGCTTCTGAAGAAATCACGTTATAGCCAGGGAATATCTTCCCAGGTAGCAAAGCCTGAAGTTAGCTCCCTGGGCGCTAAGCTTTTGTTTTCCCTCAGAGACTGAACTGCATTTTTGTGGCTTCTTTCTTTTAAGGTCTTGGCTGATTTCATGGTTAGAATGGATGAACTGTGTAATGAGAGAGGCCACATTGAAGACTTATACAGCGAACTGAACAAATGGTCATTTGAAAGTAAGCTGTCTTTACCGTCTTGTTCATTGGATTTTGCAAGTGATTTTGAGGCTAAAACGGGGCTCTGTGGACAGCTTGACTGCTCTCCTGTAATCATATACTGTTCTGACTAGGAAAGGCTGTAGCAGCCGTTCCGATGCTTTCAGGCACTGAAGCTACGCTTTGCACTCTGGGTTGTTTGTGTGGTCATTCAACGAACATTTATTGAACACCTGCTACGTGCCGGACACCATGCTAGGGACACCGCAGTGAGCAAAGTGGGCAACATCGTTGTTCACAGAGCGCTTGGGTTCTAGTAGGGGTGACTATTGACAAGGAAACACATTGATCTGAGAGAGAGAGGGAGGGAGGGAGAGAGAGAGAGAGAAACGTCGATTGGTTGTCTCCTATACTTGCCCTTTGTACCGGGGATCAAAAACGCAACTTTTTGGTCTGTGGGACAATGCTCCAACCAACTGAGCCACCTGGCCGGTACCACATTTTAATATATACTCTACCGAGGGGCACAGGGTTCAAGAAAGAACATGTGTGCTTAGATGAGGCGACCCTGCTTTGGTACGGAGACATCTGAAGTGAGACCTGAAGAAAGGGGAGGTGCAAGCCACAAGGGTGCCTGTGGGAAGGTTGTTCCAGAGAGCGGAGACAAGAAGTGCAAATGCCCTGGGGTAGAAGCATGAGCATGCCTTTGAGACATGGGGGATGCAGGTGCGAGTGGACAGTAGGGGCAAGGGGAGCTGGGGAAGGTCAGGCTGGGGACTGCAGGTCCTGCCAGAACTTTCAGTTTGAGTCAGATGGAGAGCCAGGGAGACTTTGAAACGGAAGGGAGCGTGACGACTTTCTTCAAGGATCATTCTGCGAATAAGAAGCAGATCACTGCTCCTTGAGGTTGCAGGCAAGGGAGCAAGGCCAGTTCAATAGACAAAGCAGGTTCAAGGCTGTGGGCACATCCGAGAGGAATGCCCCAGCTGAGTGAGCTTGGCCTGGGGTGCTCCCTGGAGGTGGTGTCATCTCAGCTAGGACCTGGTGGATGAGTAGGAGTTTGCCAGGTGCAAGTGAGGGAAGGGAGGAGTGGTCCAGGCAGAGGGGCAGAGATGATGGTGAAGGAACAGAGAGACATTTGGAATGCCTGGAACAAACCCTGCGAGGGAGGGCAAGGGCAGAGGGTGGGAGGAAGGCAGCAGCCAGCCATATAAATCTGCGTAAACCAGGGCAGGGGTTGGACTTCGAACCTGGGAGTACCTGGGAGGAACAGCAAGTGCTTTCAGCAGGAGGGTGGCATGGTTCAATGTGCTGCAAGGGTCCCTCTGGCTGCTGATGCAAGGGGCTGGACATGGCACCCCAAGATGGTAGCCTTTGTCCTGACCTGTCTCCTGCATCAGATCAGCCTCGCTTTAAAGTTATGGACCAGTCATCTTGGCTGATGAGAAAGCTCCGTGCAAACAAGAAATCCACTGAAGGTGTTAAGGGGTAAAGAGGGGTGAAGAGAGGGACTGATTATAGAGGAGAGGGGAAGTGTATGTTTTGGAAGTTGTCCACTGTAAATAACCCAAATTAAGGAGTATCAAATGCTTTTCTCTGTAAGTCAAAGAAAATCTGACTAGGGCGGTTTAAAAATTATTGTCTAGCATTACAGGAAGTGTACAGGAAGGCCGTCCGCGGTTGGCGCTCAGTGATGTCAATGGGGAGCCAAGTTCGCGCTATCTTCTCATACACTCAGCCTTAGCTTGCTGGGTTGTTGCAAAATGGCTTCTGCCCCTCCTGGCCTCGCCTCTGCGTTTTGGGCAAAAACAAGAAGAGAGCCCTGGCTGGTGTGGCTCAGTGAATTGAGCGCTGGCCTGCGAACTAACAGGTCACCGGTTCGATTCCGAGTCAGAGCACATGCCTGAGTTGCAGGCCAGGTCCCCAGTAGCGGGCGCATGAGAGGCAACCACACATTGATGTTTCTCTCCCTCTCTTTCTCCTTCCCTTCCCCTCTCTCTAAAAATAAATAAAATCTTTAAAAAAATAAAAAAACAAGAAGAGAAGAGGGTACAGGTCCCACTTTATCTAGAAATCAAAAATAGTGTGTCCTCTTGGTCTCACTGGCCAGACAGACCTGGGTCATGTGGCTGCTCAGGGGACTCCAGGAAAGCCTAGAAGTCAGGGAACAGGTTTGTCACCAGAATCTTAAATCAATGCTATTAATTGCCCAGTACAGTGATACCCTAAATAAAATCAGGGTTCTCTTAGGGGAGAAATGAGGCAGAATGGGTACTGGGTAGGCCATTCATAATGTTTGCTGCACCTACATCAGTGATAAACTCCGACAAAAGCAAGACAGTGCCGAAGAGATTCATTCCTACGTGGAAAGGGCCGCATTCGCACAGTGGCATTTCTGACCAGGAAGCCCTGCAGGTCGCTGGACCTGGAGAGAATCTCTAGAAAGAGTGATCATACTTTCAGACTCTCCACTCCTCCTCTGCTCTTTGAAAAGACGTCACGTCTGTGAGAGATGGAATCGAGCCTGTGGTAACCAGTTAATCATAGAGTCCAGATCATGCTAACAGTGTTGATTAATTTAATGAACAGGCATCTGCCTTGTGCTCTATGAGAAGAGATTTGGGCTCCTTCAGAAGGACACAGGGGATGAAGCTTTGGAATTCATCAAGGCCATCAAAACAGTAAGCATCTCCTAGGGGGGACAGCGGTTTTCCTGATCAGACATCCATGCATCATAGGGTTTCCCCAAGAATGACATGAACATGTGTCTTATTACAATAGTTACGTGTTTGGTTTAATGGGTGCTATGTATTTTTGTGCGTGGCTGTCCACACATACATGTGTAATAAAGCAGCACATCAAATCATTGTTTGGGCAAAGCTAAAGTAGGAAGTTCAGTTAAAGGTCAGCTGATTAAATGACAATTGTCAAAAGCCTGAAAATTGTCAGAATTTACATTTTCGAACCATTTAGGTCATATGTGGATCTAGCAGATGCCGTGACACTAGCAAACAAGTGGCTGAAAGTTTGGAGATTCAAGTGACTATAAAATTGATAGTTTTCCTTATTTCTTTTTTAAGATGTAGGTTATGAAAGCACTTTTTCATTAAACCCGACTGAAAAGTCACCCCAAAGATGATTCTGAACGTGCTCCTGGGGGGCGGGGCGGCTACAGCTTCCAGGCCTAGAGCGGTGGGGCCCCCAGGGGCGCCTTTGAGTCCCACCCTTACCCATCACAGGGCGCCATGTTCAGAACCCCCTGGTCCAGAGGGGAAGCTGCCCTGGAGAGAGACAGGGACGAAGAGGCGTTTGTGTTCCTCACAGATGATGAGCACATTTGGGAAGATGATGGTCTCCCCGGTCGAGTTGCACAAGAGCCTCAACACCAAGGTCTGGCAGGCCCACACCCTGGCCTGGGACACCATTTTCAAGTCAGGTAACCTGGCCGTGCACCCCACCTCGCTGTCCCCAGGGCTGCTGCCCAGACGTCTGAAATGGTCTTCTTGGCCGGGACACCTCCATCCTGGGATGGAGTCGCTCCTCCTGATTCCCTTGGGGCTTTGCAAACACGAGTTCGGGGGGTGCCCTGGTGTAGACAAATTTTAAAGAAAAGGCAGGAGGCGGCCTTGTGTTGTCTTGAGGAAGGTTAAAAGCAAGAGCTTTGGAGTCAGAGATACCAGGGTTCAAGCCCCCGGTCTGTCATGGGGGTGGCAGGTTAGCCAAATGTACGACCTCCTTTTCATCCTCACTTGTCTTCTCTCTAAAATGGGCTGAAAACAACAACAACAATAATAATAGCTCCTACCTCAGGGCAGCTATTTCGAGGTCTAATACAGACAACGTAAAAGCCTGGCACATGACAGTATCTCCAGCATCAAGGTTATTTCTGCTACATTATGGAGGGAACATTCGATGCTCGGTATTGCTCTGTGATACCGTAATATATTATACACATTTAAACATACACACTTGTGTAACTCCCACCCAAAAACCTATGTTAGATCCTTCTCTTAGCCCTGAGTAATAGAGCCGAAGCACAAAGGAGTAAAGTAACTTTCTCAATTTTCACACCAGGTGACGGCAGAGCCAAGGTTTGAAGCCAAGCAGAAAGGCTCCCGAAGCTCAGGCTCCAATGGCTACGCCATTTATTGCCATAATTTTTATTGCCACCATCCCCACTGTTATTATTCTGTTGGTGACTCACATCCTGGGTTGAACTAAGGGAGACAATGTGCCTGCAATGCACTTTACAGATATTAGAAATTTTCAGTATTATCATGCACATTCTTGGGCACTCCATGGGTGTGTGTGTGTGTGTGTGTGCGTGTGCGCGTGCACTGAGATTTTGGGAGCCGCACCCCGTATTAGTGTGTCTGTCTATGTTAGTGACCACAGCGGCTCGACACCTGCATCGGGGTCCAAGTTCTGGTTCTGTGAGGGAACCCGAATCCCACCTCTGTCTCAATCCTGATCCTCTCCAAGCTCAACGCTCTTACTGGCCAAGATGTGACCTGCAGATGAGCAGCATCCATAGGACTGGGGAGCTTGTTAGAAAGGCAGATTTCCAGGCCTGCCCCAGACCCTCAGTTCAGAATCTGCACTGTTAGAGGATGCCCAGGTGACGGTTGTACGCGTGGATGTTGGAGAAGCCCCACTCCTGCCCACATGCTTGACGACCCAGCAAGGCAGTGCGAGCTCGGCTAACAATGCCCGGGTCCCTGGCAATGCCTGTGCCATGCTGTGAGGACTTCCTCTTAGGTTCCCTTGCATCCTTTTCTTCACGCTAATGTTCCGCGGGCCTCCTGTCGCTTTTCTCTTCTCCAATAGTCAAATCTTGTATCAACCAGCGGTTAGAGGCGCACTCGGAGCAGCCCGGCGCGGATTTCCTCTGCGACATTTACCACCGCAATCGGCTTTCAAAGAAAGAACTCTACGCCGCGGTCACGGAGCTGCAGCTGGCTGCAGTCGAGACGGTAAGGGTGGGCCGGACTCTCGCTCGGGAAATAAGCAGCCTGTGGCGTCTTTTTCAAGATGGACGTTAATGAGCCACTCGGCTCCCTCCTTCCACGAGGATTCACGGAGCTCTAGCTTCGCAAAAGTAAGAAGTCCAATGCGCAGCCTTTGCGCGCACGCGCGAGCGGAGAAAAATTCTCCCAGTGACTCCAGTCCCAGTGGCGACACTTTATACCAGGGTCTAAGTGCTGCGACAGATGAAAACTGCTGTGAGAATTCCAGAGCAGTAGACTTCCGTACCACACAGCTGACGACCTAGGTTTTTGAAAATTGGATATACGCTTCCGGGGACTGTGCACGTTACCTCCCTGGGCCTGTTCATTTATTATAAAAATATTGAAATACCCTCTGGAGAACTAGCGAATGTGGTCAGACTTGAGATTGGAGAAGTGAGTGGGCCATGTTAACCCGGAGACTCACTGAGCCATTTGGCTTTTCTTACGCCTGCAATGGAAAAGCTCTTGGAGTGTTTTAAGCAAGGGGGCAACTTGATCGAATTTATGTTTTGCAAAGCGGGCTCCGGCTGGGGGGTTGGGGTGGAGAGCGGATGCGGCGGAGAGAGTGCAAGTGGGAGGTCAAGCCAGGATGTTTGGTGCCCGTGAGGTTTTTCAGGCCACTTCCCCTCCACTCGGCCCCAGCAGTGACCCTGACAGGCAGGCGGTCGTACAGGGCTTTGGTGAAAGCTACAGTTATCTGCCTTTTGGAAACTGTGTTTGGTCCTTGCGGTAACGGACCCACTGATATGGTGAAATCCGCTTCTTTTTTAGTCCTGGCTATTCTGAAAGTCGCATTTGGAAAAATCAGAGAAATTTGAAAGTCAATCTAATTTGGCGGCCCCGCCCTCTTCCTGTTTTGTAAATTAGACCCTCAAACTAATGGCGGCCCGCAGTTTATTCGCAGGTCAGGCTGCCAGGCCTCTGATATGAAGACGCCTGCCTCGGGGACATCTTCTTCCAAAAACAATAAATGCCATTGGCTCCGAACCACCTTGCCCTTTGCTCATTTCTGTGACTGGCGCATGGCACTTGGCAGAAGCGTCTTCCTGTCTGCAGCGAAAGGACACCATGACCATTTTTACAGGACTATTTGGTTTAAATTAGCTTAAAAAAAAAGAAAGGGCCTAAAAAACAAATACTTCTGACTACCAGTGGTGACTATTATGAAGCTAAAAGCTACCCTTGGCTGTTTCCGCCAATATTTTTTCTCTTCTTGTTGCCTTTGGAAAGGAAATAGAGGGTGCCACTTAAAAGGCCCCAAGCCTTTGTCAGAAACTGGGCTGGTACCTTGAAATACTCAACTCGATGCTAGAATTTCTTATTTTGGTGTTGGCAGCTTCCTACGAGGGCTCTTTGCATGTGGCTGAAACCCTGAGTATAGATAATGCCTTTATAGTTTTGTGGTAACTTTTCAGGGTGTGGCAGAAAGAAAAAAAAAAAACCTCTTCTTTTAAATTCCAGAAATACAGTTTCTGGTGTGTTTGCACTGTAAAGATTTTTTTTTTTCTTGAATCTCTATGGCAACTCCTGGGATCTCCATTCTTCTCTCCCCACTCAATTTTTATATTAAATCATTCTCGAATTAAGCTCTTTCTCTTGAGATAATTATAGATTCACATGCGGCACTACAGAAAAATAGAGGGGCCCCTGGGGTCCTTTCCCCAGCTTCCCCCAGTGGAACCATCTTGCACAGCAATAAACATGATCACAGCCCTGACGTCGACACTGACCCAGTCTCCCCAGCTCCACCTGTTTTACACACACTCGTTTGCATTCAAACCGTTTTTGGGCCAAACTATATTTTAAGTCTAATGCGGCAAATTATTTACAGGATTCTATTTTGATTCCCCCCACAAATAAGCTACCCTTCATTGATACATTTTATAAAATACATTCGACCGTTCCTACATTGTAATCACTTAAGGCAAACAGGGACCTGGGTAAAGGCATCAGTAGTTATTTTTTTTTCCTGCGGAGCAAGGTGGCAGCACTCACCTTGGCGTCAGCACAGACTGGCTTTTAGGCAGCTTCTTTGCAGAACCTGAAGTTTGTGTCCCTTGGTCTTTCAGACAGCAAACAGCTTAATGTGGGTTCTCTACAATTTATCCCGTAATCCCCACGTGCAACAAAAGCTACTTGAGGAAATTCAGAGCGTGTTGCCTGAGAATCAGATGCCACGGGGAGAGGACCTGAGGAATATGCCATATTTAAAGGCCTGTCTGAAAGAATCCATGAGGTAAGAACACGTGCCTGAGCCAGTGTGTTAGAAAGTTCTTCTCTTAAATATACAATCAGGGGTCCCCCCACCAAAGACAGCTCCTAGAGCTGATTCTTAAACATTTATCAAACTCGGGGGGGGGGGGGGAAGGAAAGGAAAAGAAAACCTTAGGACCGTATTTCATTTCTATTGAAACTCTTTCCTAAATCATTTGGGCAAATCCTCTTACATCTCGGGAAGTTAGTGTCATCCCCTTGAAATCAGTAATAATACTCTAATGAACGCTGTAAGCACTGATTAGGACTCTGGGCAGGACCAAAGGATCTGGGATGAAAGCCCGGCCAGGGGGCCATGTTATTATGTGATAAGACATAGAGGCAACTTTACTTTTGAGCCTCTAGTATAAAATGCTCTTTGAAAATTCTTTTTACACACTTCTGGAAAACAAAACTCACACCATCTTAGGATTAAAAGGAAATACCTTTAACTTCATTAAAGGTAGATAAGAGAAACCTAGAACAAATATCAAGATTCTAGATGAAGCCCTGGCTGGTGTGGCTCAGTTGGTTGGGTGTCAACCCACAAACTGAAAGGCCGTCGGTTCAATTCCCAGTCAGGGCACATACCAAGTTGTAGGTTCAGTCCCCAGTTGGGGCATGTATGAGAGGCAACTGATCGATATTTCTCTTTTACCTCGATGTTTCTCTCCCTCTCTTTCTCCCTCCCTTCCCCTCTCTCTAAAAATAAAAAAGAAAGATAAATTAAGAAAAGATTCACGGTAAAGAGTGAAAAACGTACACATTTGAAGTCTAGAATGAAACAGGAAAGCCACTACAGACAGCTACCAAGCAGACTCTTACTGGTGGGTTTAACCAACCCAATAAAATAGGGAATAAAAACAAGAGGCATAAATATTGGGAAAAAAGAGACGGAACATCTTTGTGAAGGACGGTGACGAGGTTCCCCTTTTGAGCCATGAACTTATGCAACAATTTACATAACCAGAACCTGTGTTCCCATCAACACTTGAGCTAGAACTGGCTCCGGGTCTGCCTTTAACATCTTCGGTTTTGACTTTTCAGGCTTACCCCAAGCGTGCCATTTACAACGAGGACGCTTGACAAGGCAACGGTTCTGGGCGAATATGCTTTACCCAAAGGAGTAAGTAGAATTTGCACATTTTGTACCTTACAGAGCTTTGAAAGATACATGTTCCAAATAGGTACCCGATTCCCCTAAAAATGTTTACAGGGAAAATGTTCCTTGTGCAAATATGTCGATTGTAGTGCGTAGCTGACACGTTGTATCACATGGCATTAGGAATGATGGCTCTGGAGGCAGAGTCAGGTATGGACTTGACTGAGTTGTGTAACTTCTGTGAGCCTTGCCTTTCTGTAGAATGGGGATCACAATAAAATCTACCACGTGGGGTGGTTGTGAGAATGGGATACAAAAATTTAAAGTTCGTTACCTCTTTAGTACCTGGCACAGTTCCAGCCCTCCCTCCCTTGGGGCAATCCCCATTATTATAAATTTGTGGGTGACTGTTACATTTGTAAGGTGATCACTCTTGTAAGTTTTGCTCTTCAAACATCTTCTGCTTACTTTATTTAAATGCCACATGGTTGTGTGTGTGTTTTAGACAGTGTTGATGCTGAATACCCAGGTGCTGGGGTCCAATGAAGAAAATTTTGCAGATTCAAGTCAGTTTCGACCCGAACGATGGCTTCAAGAGAGAAAGAAGATCAATCCTTTTGCACACCTCCCGTTTGGCGTTGGGAAGAGAATGTGCATTGGTCGCCGGTTAGCTGAGCTCCAGCTACACTTGGCTCTTTGCTGGGTAAGTCCCTGGCTGGCTCTCTGCCCTTGCGTCTGGTGCTTTTCTCCAAGGCAGGAGAAGAGAGCTAACTCTGCTTTCTTGTTGCGCATGTGTGTTCCAGATTGTCCGCAAGTATGACATCGTGGCCACGGACCACGAGCCAGTGGAGACGCTGCACTTGGGCATCCTGGTGCCCAGCCGGGAGCTCCCCATTGCTTTCTGCCAGCGATGAGAGGCCTCAGGTGAGTGCCCAGGACGCTGTGCATGAAAAAGGGTGAGACAGCCCAGAAGTCAGCCAAAACTGGGCTTGCATCCCTGCTCTCCACTGATTCTCCAGGCGACCTTGAGTAGTTAGTTACTCAACCATATTGCCTCATTTTTCTTTTCTTTTTTATTTGTAAAATAGGGAGCAAAGTCATATCTATCCAGAAGGTTGATACAAATACTAAATACTCTGCCCAGAGCATGGCATGAACTATAAATGCTCAATAAATGCAAGCTGCTGTTACCGGCTTTGCATGTAAATATCAGGGGAACACGTTCTCTGTAAAGGGCCAGTTGGTGAATATTTTAGGCTTTTCAGGCCATACAGCCTCTCTCACAGCCATTTAACTCTGCCTTGTAGCTTGAAAGCAGCCTCAGGCAATTCATCAAGGAGTAGGTGTGACTTTTATGAGTTTTCTATTGCTGCTGTAACAAATCACTAAAACTTGGGTTAAGT
Source organism: Mormoops blainvillei (assembly GCA_004026545.1). Classification (NCBI taxonomy): domain Eukaryota; kingdom Metazoa; phylum Chordata; class Mammalia; order Chiroptera; family Mormoopidae; genus Mormoops; species Mormoops blainvillei. The sequence continues at coordinate 22,262 of PVJD01008718.1, forward strand.
AATACAAATGCTTAATCATGTTACAGTTCTGTAGGTCAGAGGTCCGACGCAGCTCTCACCAGGCTAAAAATCAAGGTGTCAGCAGGGCTGCATTTCTTTTTGGAGGCTCTAGCGACCCTCTCCTCCCTTGCTAATTTGGGTCGTTGGCAGAATTTAGTTGCCTGTGGTTGTCTGACGGAGGTCCCCTATTTCCTTGCCTGGAGCTGAGAGCTGGTCCCTCGAGTCACCTGCGTCCCTGGGTTCATGCCTCTTTGTCCCCCCCCTTCGCCAGCCAGAGCTGAGCCCTACTCCGGGCTCCGCGTCTCTCTTCCTTCTCCTGTCACGTCTCTCTGACAGACTATTGTCCAGGATAATGTCCCCCTCTCAAGGTACATAGCCTTCATCACATCTGCAAAGGTCCTTTTGCCATGTAAAGTAGCATAGTCACAGGTTCCAGGAGTTAGGACATGGACATTTTCTAAGGGCCAGTATTCTGCCTTAAAGGCTGCATTCCAATAAAGTTTTATTTATAAAAACAGGTGGTAGCCCCATTTGGACCCAGGGCCTTGCTTTACAGACCCCTGGCCTATAAGTGTATGTATCTACCAGCCTGTATTAAATACACTAGAATACTTTTCCTGCACACACTGTTAATTACTGAAGTGGTAAAAAGTTAGAGAAGTCTCTAATATCATCTTCTGTGGAAATACGACCTTTCCAACATACAGCTTTATAGCATTCCGTGTCAGTGTTCAAAATCAATTCAATCATTCTACGTTTTCAACAGGACCTCCTAAAATTTGCCTAGAATTAGTTGCTATTTGCTAACTGCGAGTTAAGGGGCATTTGCTGGTGTGTGGTTATGTAAGGAAACATGCAGTTACAGGTGACATTTCCAAATGAAGTCTAAATGAATTCCTCCCCGTGTGTCTGGTCCCACGAGGCAATTTGCTAAATGCTGAGCATCTCTACAGCACTAAAACCAGTAGAATGATGAAGGAACTCTAGCTGAACTTTGAAACTCTCTGTCTCCAGCAAAACCGTATGAACGTTCATTGTGGCAAACCACTCCTTTGGCAAGAATCCAGGACAATTTTTGGTTTTAGAATTTTTAAAATTTTTTGCTGATAATCTCTCCTTTAATTACACTTCTTTGATATATAATTGGAATATACTTTATTTTCCAGATTTTTTTTTTTTAACCAAGACCTGGAGCAGAGAGTTGTATTCTCCTGCAAGAATGGTGCTCGTGGCTTCTGCGTGACTCCAGAGCAAATTTCAAACGCTGGAGCATGAAACAACACACAAAGGACATTTAGGCACAGTGTCTATGTTCTTTCTTTTGTACAGTTGTTCCAGGAGCTGCACTATCTATTGATAATGGTACTTAAAATAGCATCTGGCTCAGGGAAGCGGATTGAGTGTTACAATACAGGTCAAGTGCTGGCTTACACTTGACTGATGTCAGCGCCATCCTGACTTACAGGGAATTGCCTGTGATCTTGTGTCCTCCTGCGTTTTCCATGACTTGATAGAAAGGCCGGGCATTTGTCAGTCAGGTACAAGTCACTAAGTGTTTCTATCCCTGCCCTGTCAACTTTTCCACCTGAATCTTTACTGTTGCAGAGTGAGCTTACAGAATCACAATTAAAAACAACAACAACAACAAAACTACTATAGTTAAGCTGTCTGGGGCTCGGGATAATAGTGACAATCCATTTATTGTAACTGCTTAATGTAATATTTGAAAAAACATTTGCTCAAGAACGTAAGCAAAGCCAAAGTCCCAGTGCTGCTGCACTTTGAAGCAGGAGCATCGCTGGGAAATTAGAGAATGCCCCTATTTTAAGAAGTACTTTAATGAAGGCAAGACCTCTTATGTAAGAATACCTTAATGATTTGCTGCGGTATCGTTTGGTTAAAGGATCCTGAATTTTTTAACTTAGTTAATATATTTCCTCTATGGCATTAAGGAGTTGGATCGATAGTTTTAAACTGTGTGTATATGTGTGCATTCTAATGGCAATTTGTTTAAGTCATTTCTTAAAATACATGGTGTTTCGTTTAGGATCTGTGGTTTGAGGCAATGCTGTAATGTTCAGCCAGAGCTTAAAGATATTTAGTGACTTCCCATGCCTTAATTTCCCCATCTATAGAATGGGACAGTAGCAAAGTAAATGTACGCTATAGATTAATTATACCAGGGGGGGAGGCAAAATAGGTTCACAGTTGCTCAAATAAATAATAAATAATAACACAAGAATAAACCCTGTGTTTCGCGTGCTCACAACTGTAAACCTACTTTTGCCCACTTCCTGTATAATCAGTCTTATGTGATTTGAACTCTTTGGGCAAATATTATTTCATAAATGGGAAATACACAGAGATTTATGCGATACTTATACCACTTTTTTTATTGTTTACATATGGTTTATTTACACCTATTTTTACTACCACTATTCTTAAAAGCATACTATATATTTCTGTAATTTGATAAAGATTTCCCTTTTAGGTTATGTTTTTTAGAATGCTTCAGAAGTATACATTTATATCTTTATATTTGAATACAGATTCAAATAGGTACAGACTGCTAAAATAGGTACATGCTTTCTCCTCGCTGTGAAATAATTTTTAGAATTATAAATTCTGCATTTTCAGATTTCACCTGTGTATCTTTTCTGAATTCTCTGAAAGCAAGAATAAAGGTTTTAAAACCTGACAGATGTTTCCTCTTCATTGCATTAGTTACAACAAAATTTTAAAATTTTAATGTTGTCTTGCTAGAAGAACTCTCATGCGGCCATTTCCCAAGCTCTGTATCACAAAAGCTATCGTTATGAAAATCTGGACTTCAATAGCAGTTGTACAGAAACATGTTCATTTGACTAGCAAATAAGTTTCTTTTTCTTCCCCCTGCTTAAATACAGGGTCCAGCACAAATAACGCCCCTTTTTAATTACAAAATCTTTTGTTACAAAATCATAAGCATGTAATTCTGTAACATAACAATATCACACTCAAGCACACTGTATGATTTTTAAGTGAAATGTTCAAATTAAAATTGTAAATTATTACACCCACATTATCACCCTAACGACCCACATTCAAGCAGGTGTTACTTCTGCCGGACCCTGTATTTTTCAAGTCCATTGCATCTACACCACCTGGACCACGGCAAAACCCCCCAGCTCATCTCCATCTTGCTTCCCTCCAGTTGTTCCTCATATGCTTGCATGTTGGTCTTTTCAAGACCCAAACCCCACTGTGTCTCATTCCTGCTTCTGTGCTTCCCACGGCTCCTCAGAAAGCCAGTGCCTTCAGCCGGACCTCGCTAACCTGTAAAGAATGTCCCCACTGACCCGCAGGCCCCCACCCACATCAGCCTCCCCCTGGATGCCCCGGGCTCCGCCCCACTGGCTCTCATCAGTTCTATTTCTTAAATGCCACCCGCCCACCCCTTGGCATCTGCCATCTTCCTCCTGGCATCTTCCCCTGTCTCTCTTCCCCCTCCCCTCTGCACCATGCAGAGCCCTAACCAAGCTCCCTACAGGAAGTCTTCCTTCATGACCAAGATCCCCAGGAGCTGCCCGAGGACCTGGGTTCATTGGGGAAGTAATTCCTGGGAACATCCGTGAGGGAATCGGGGCAGCGGGATGGGGACAGGACAGGAGCCAGAGGAGAGGGCCATTGGCCAGCAGCTCCAGCCTCCGCCTGGTCCCGGGAGCCTGACAGTGTAGCATACAGTGCACGGTGTGCTCTCCTCTGCTACACTTGCGGATGTGAAGTCCCAGGTGCCTCTAGTTCTCGGCCGGTCCATGCCAAATAGTCACAGCAGCCCAAGGGGGTCTGTGAGGGGGACAACAGGTACCAGCCAATAGAAGCAAAGCATCAGAAGCTGGGGGGGGGGGCGGCGTGCAGCCCAATGGGCAAAGGGTGTGAGGGCATCTTGGGGACGCAACAAGAGTGTCAGGTACCCCTCGCTTTCCTGAGCACATGGCCCAGAATGGGCGCTGACTGACAAGGTTGTAACCATGACAATAATAGCTAGTATCTAGTGGCTGCTCTGCACCAGACATCCTTGTGAGCACTTGAGACGCATGAATGCACAAACCCCGGCCCCCGCAGTCACACAGGGGGGATTATAATTCTCCCTATTTCACACCTGAGGAAACAGAGAGGGTCGTGGCTCCAGGGCCTGCAGCCCACCTCCCACAGCAGGTCCCTCTTCTTCCTAACTGCCCACGATGACACACTGACATGATTATGGGACTGATACTTGCCACCTACACGTACACACACACACACACGCACACACACGTAGGTTTGATGAGGACAGGAGCATGTTTGCCACCAAACCCGCGATACATGGCCTCAGGCTCATAATAGGCTCTCAGGAAACATTTTCTTCATCTAATTGCCCTTCTTAGTAATACTCACAACAGCCCTTAGCGCTGGCTGCTAACTCACACTGCCTACCTTCCTTCAAGGGTTTAACTGCTCCTCTGCCTGATCCAGTGCCAGGGAGAGCAGGGCATGCTTCCTTATAAGGCTGATGGTAACATGGAGATGTCTTCCGAGGACTGAAGGATGTATATGAACTATGGTTTGCATAACATTAATCTATAGGCTATTATAAAATGATGACATTCACTATAGATACATATCATGTAAGTAAATGTAAAATGTAATAATACAATGTATAATAAACTAGATCTGATATATGTAACTCTTTTCCCCCGGAGGTCTTCCATGAGTCGGACCTACCTTCGAATACCCCTAGCTCATTTGCCCCGCACGACAACTGTGGTGGTTTCCTGTGTGAGTCAACTTGGCCAAACTCTGGGGCCAGTTGTGTGACACTTTCCTGCACCTCGACCCAAGCATTCCTCACCCAGTCCTGCCAGGGACCTTCCCTGGGTTTGTAAGAGGCTGGGAGCAGGTCAGGAAACACGGGAAGCGGAGACCCTAGCCTCAAACCCCGATCTCCCTGACTCCAAGCCCCTGCTCGTCTCTGTACACTTTGTAGCCAGTCTGCTCACCTGTCAGCAAGAGTTTGGCGTGAGCCTGTTGAACGACCCTGGCCGAAAGCCAAGGCTCTGTTTATGATTCAATGTAATTTGTTAAGCTTTCTCTAATCTGGGTTGGACATTGATCCAAATGACTTAATCACTTATTGCTGCCCATGACTGTTCTGTCCTGCAAACCTCCCTTTATCAGCAAAAAAATATTTGCAGAACTCTTAATCATCAGGATGCTCCATATCTGGGCCTTCCGGGGAGCGTCGACTCCCAAGGACCGAAGCTGTAGAATTAATTAAAGGATTGCACAGTGGATACTTTTTCCTTCCAGGTTCATTTTTGCTTTAGTGAAAATGAGTGTGAGATGTTTTCTACATATGCTGGGTAGCAAGGTGGGGTGAGGGGGAGAAAGGGGTCTGGGGATCAAAACTAAAATTAAGAGTTGATGGTACATACTTGAATGATAAAGGCATTGTGATTGTTTTTCATGTCATTTTTTTTTTTTATCCTCACCTGAGGACATTTTTTCATTGCTTTAGAAAGAGAGGAAGGGAGAGAGGGAGAGAGAGAGAAAGAATCAGTGCGAGAGAGAAACATCGATTGATTGCCTTTTCGTATGCATCCCCACTGGGGATTGAACCCGCAACCTGGGTATGTGCCCTGCCCGGTAACCGAACCCGCAGCCTTTTGGTCTATGCCGGGATGACGCTCCAACCACTGAGCCACACCAGCCAGGGCTCATGTGTTTTTTGTGGGGCTTTTTTTTTTTTTAAATAAGGTTATTTCCTCCTTCAGTTCATTTATTTTTTTATTCTTCATTTATAATTTGCCCTGATCTCTTTATACCAGGTGACAGATATCAGAGGCAGCGTGTCCTCTGGCATATGCCAACACCAGCTGATTGGTGACAGCTGCCTGAAACTCAGTATTGAGAAGGGTTCTAAAACCGGGACCGTACACAGTAGGAAGAGACCATAACTTGCCAGCAGGGTCTGCCAACAGCCTGTCATATATTTGCCCACCCAATATACAATACATTCTGAATGCCAAACTTGGAGATATGTAATGAGAATAGCTTACATTTATCGAGTACTAACTGTGTGCTTGGCACTGTATTAAGTATATTACATGGATTTTTTCCAGTGTTTTTATTAAGGGTGCATAAGTACCCCTCACATTATACATGCAAGATGAATTTTGCAAACAAATAATCTTCATTACTGATAATGTGTGCGTGTTTACAATTATCTCCTGGTAATGCTAGTTCTTTTTAAATTTCTAGTGCTATTATTAAACTTGCTTTTTAAATAAGTTGATTTACATTTAAAGGGGGGATTGTGGTGAGTGGATCTCTCAGGAGGCAGGCAAATTAGGCACCAATCATGAACATGGCACAAGAATGGCTGGAAATTAGGAACTGCAGGAATTTAACAACCCTGTGATGAAGGTGTGATCGGGCTTTTCATTTTACAGTTGAAGAAACCGAGGCTTGGAGATGATGAATAAGATGCTTCCGTTCATGGAACTAGTACGTGATACAGCCAAGATTTGAACCTAGGACGTCTGACTGTGCAGATCAAACATTCCTCTGGCCCCCATGGGCGCCTTATTGACTGGTAGGCACATCTGGGTGTAACCCCCTCCCCTTGAGCATGGGCAAGACCTGTAACTTGCTCCTACCCAATAGGCTATGTCAAAGGTGATAGGATGCTTATGTTAGACAATTGTAACGCCTGCCCTTCCAGAAGACTCTCTCCTGTGCTGGTTTTGATGAGTGAACAGCCACTCTGAGGAGACCCATATGGCCAGGAAGGGAGGGCGGCTTCCTATTAGAAAGGAAAGTCTGAAAGGAACTTACTAAGTCTTGGATTAATCATCAAAACCAGCAACATCCACCAATTTGTGCAACATATATTAAATCCTTATCTATTAAAGTGCATCCTTATTAAGGATCAAGAAATTCCGCTCTCATATTCCAAGAGTTGTTTCTTATTGCCACCTTGGAATTCTCCGTTCTCCACAGTGTAATTCACTAGGGGGACAAGCTCATCCCACCTTTCAAGCTTGGGTTTATTCGTTCTTTCTTTAGCCCCTCAACTGTAGAAAATTATCTGAGATCATTGTTCTCAAATACTTTCACAATTTTTAATTCCAGGTACATTTTAATGGTAGGAAAACCCCACAGATGAGCTATCTTGTTGAAAATGAATCAGTGAAAGGAAGGAAGAAAACATGAAAGTGAGTGAGAGGCACTGACATTTTTGAGACGCCAATGAAGTGGATTCTGGAGTCAGATTATTAATGAAAATGAGCAATTAAAATCATAAGGCCACAAAGATGAGCTCAGGACTGCCTCGTAGAGGTGCATTATTGGCTAGGTCCTAAGAGCAGAGACAGCAGAATAAAACAAATATGTTGCCATCATGTTCTTAATGAGATTCCTGAGACTCATTCCATCATTTCTGTTTTTCTTACAGTTTCCGGAGAAAGGTGCTGAGTCTGACTTTGGACAAGCATTCAGTCAGTCTGCCAAGTCTTTGCAAGGTTCACTAGCAAGTGACCTGGGAGAAAATTCACATTAAGCCTTTAAAAGTCTACAAGTGCCGGAAGAGCTTAAAATAGTTAACTCATCAACCAGCCCTGAATGAACTGAGGATAAGCTTGTGTAGCACGTTCCTTGTAGGGACCCCCCCCCCCAAAAAGAGCAGAAAACAACTTCATTTGAGGAGAGGACAATTCACTTGTGTAGGTCGATATGACACTTCTTAGGAAGTGAATGACTCTGGTAGCTGTTCATTTCTGGCAGATCTAATGAAATCACATTCTATCCCTAAAATTTCTAAATAACTTTGATCAAGAAATCTTGGGAGCACGCAAAGTTACACTGGTCTTCTCAGATGAACTGGGTAACTTGTCTTCTCCTATTTTCAGAAGAGCTTTGGATGACGGGTACCTTAAAATGGAGTAAAACACACCCACAAAATTATACAGGGGTGGTGAGGGCTGGCTACATCATTTTCAGGGTTTGGGAGACAATGAAAATGAGGAGCTGCTTGTTTCAAAAAATGAAGAATTTGAAGAAGTGGCACAAAGAATTTCAAGGTCATGGCACAGTGCAAGACCCTTCTAAGCAAGGGCCCCATGCGACTGCCCAAGCCAGACCCCATGCCCATGGAGCCAGTGCTGACAGGAGCATGACGATGTATGACCACCATTGAGACTTTCTTTTTCTTCTTGGGTCAGTTTACGTAATTTACATATTTTCCTAGAAGGTTGTCAATCTCACTTAGAGAGTTATAAACTTATTGGCCCATAGTTGCGCAATGTATTCTCTTACACTTTTTTAAATATCTACTATAATTGCAAGGTTTTAAAATCTTTATCATTACCTATTCATATGCTCTCTGGATCTCAACCAAAACCCATGTCTTTAGTCTTTCGAAGGACAAAGCCTTGGTTTTCCTTTTCATTAATTGATGATTCCGTTGCTATTGTTTCTTTACTTCTACTTCCTCTTTATCCCCACCCCCCAACTTCTATAGCCTTAGATATTAAATATAGGGCTGGTAATCTTTCCCTTAAAAAAAAAAACCACTGGTTTAAGAAATACACTTCTCGCTTCAAGATTTGGGGTTCAAATCATGTGAACTGGGCTGTCGAGTGAGAGAAGATGATGTTCTAAATCAAGGTGTCGATTCCAGCCTCAGCTGCTCACACCTGTGTCCTTGCAAAAGGTGACCCAGGGTCTAACCCAGGGCTGGCCCTTCTGGGGACAGATGTCACTTCACAATTGCTCACACTGCAAGTATCACTTTGGAGCAACATTTCCCTATGCATAAAAACAAAAGAGATAGATTTTTTAAATTGACCCTTTCAATATGCTTGATGAGAGTTATTGAACTCACAGCCATGGGTGATAGACTTCAAAAAAAAACAATCCTTTATTTACAAAAACAGATGTCCAGTCTGTGGGCAGTAGGTTGCCAGTTTTTTCGTTTTCTTTTTTCAGTGTTACATTGAAAGAGAAGAACCACCTCACCCGTCTTACCCTCGTCCCAGCTCTGCTGAGCGACGAAGCCCTGAAAGCACCGGGGGAGGGAGGCTGGGACATCACCAAGTGACATCTGCCCAAGCTCACCTGGTAAATTACATGTTTCTAATTCTAATGTCGACAAAATGCCACCAGTCCACGTGTCACGGGCTTTGGGACTCGTTCCCAAATCTTTGGATGGCAAAGGTGTATATAAAAATAGAGTTATTTGATTTGGGAAAAAAACGAAAAAACCTTACCCGTAGAACATAACATTTATTTATTCAATAAACATTTATAGAGCACTCACCCCCAGCCACTCATGGCACTAAGCATTTTACAAGTTTATCTTGTATAATTCCCGTAGCAATTTTGCCCTCAATTTAACAACCGGATGCTTAGAAATGTGACTTTGCTAGATAGTGGTAGCTGTATCTAGGCTTCAAATCGAAGTTGACCTTGGGCTGAAGTGCCCAACTTCTACCCAATCGCATGGCTTGTGACTGTGTTAACTCATCAGAATGCCTCATGTGCCAAGTCTTCATTTCCTCGCAAAATAAAAGAGAAATATCCTTCGCAATTCCTCTTGTCCTCCTTGGCATACAGGAAGATGACGTGAAACCCGTGGCTTCAGAAAAAAGGCGCTTACCTCAGCTACCCATTGCTGCATAAGAAGATGCCAAAAAACCTAGGGCTTTTCAAAGAACTGATGTCACACAGTTTTCATAGGGCAGGAGTTTCTGGGCAGCTTAGCTGGGCAGCTCTGGCTTGGAATCTCCCAGGAGGCTGAGATCCAGGTGTCCCTCAGAGTCCTAGTCACCTGATAGCCCCGCTGGGGCCGGGGAACCTCGTCCCAAGATGTCTCCCTTGTGGTACAGGCAAGTGGGGACTCTTGATAGAGAACCTCTGCCCCTCACTACATGGACAACTCCATAGGCCTCCTGGGTCTTCTCACAACACAGCTGACCTCCCCTGGTGAGAGAGATCCAAGGAAGAGCCAAGCAGAAGCCACGTTTCCTTCTAGGACATCCGAGGGCAAGTAACACGTGCCGTTTCTGCAACATCTGTCAGGTTATGCAGGTCTGCCCTGCTCAGCACGGGAGGGGGCTCTACAAGGGCTTGAATACCAGATGAGACACCTTGGAGACTGCTGCCGCCATGCTCTGCGCATAGAGAAGCTATAACAGTAACTACCATTTACTAAAGGGCTTGCTACATGTCCAGAACATGCTTAGCGCTCTGCATGTGTTATTTTGTTTTAAATGCACAGCAGCCGCGCGTTTCTATTACCAAACCCAGGATACAAATGCATACACAGATTTGGATAAATGAAGAACCTTGCATGAAGTCGCCTGTCTGGTAAGGGAGAGGCTAGACAGGGCTCTAGGATTTGACTGTAAAGCCAAGGGTCTTAAAAAACTCTATTTCATCACTTGATTTTATGTGAATTTTTTTTAACAAAGTTATCCAGACCAACCGCGGTGGGTCAACATGTCTCAGCCTCAGCGTTTAGTGACATTTAGGGCCAAATAATTCTTTGTTGCAGAATATTTAGTACCATCCCTGGTTTCTACCTGCTGGATGCCAATAGCACCTTCTCTCGTGTGTGACACACCAAAGATGTCACCAGACATTGTCACTGTCCCCAGGGGGATGAGATCAGCCCATTTGAGAACCACTGGCTTCTCACTAGATGCCTCTCTTGCTAGAATTCTTCTCCGTTGAGATTCTATTTAAGTATCGTGCTAAGAGGTCAAGCATTGGAAGCAAATTCCATTCCTTACAATGAGAATTTTAAAAGGAGTACGAATTCATTCCACATTTGTTGTCTCCCTGGAGACCGGTACACACAACTTTAAAATGCCCACGCTGGCAGTCGTGACCTTTCCAAGACATAGGAATGAGCTATTAATGGTTGGAGATTAACATCTGCTCTACGGATTAGCAGCGGAACAAAGAATTGGCTTGTCAGGCCAGATTAGGCTGAGCAAGTTATGAACCCGGGCACAACTGAGTTAATGGTAGCAAAAGGCACTGCTTCTAGAGCGCATTCCATTTATCCCATTCAGAAGGAATTTTATCCGTCTTCGAAGCAAAGTTTAGGGAATGTGTAAATTTCCAGGCCAGCGCTGGAATTGCTTTGGGAATCTTTGCGTTACCAGTGCACTTACCTTGCAGTGCAAAAGTTCCCATGGACCTTGCGCCAGCGGTCAGAAAAATGACTCGTGATTGTGATATCACGGCTCAAACCAAGCTGTCGGTAATTCAGTTCTAGACAATGGCTTTGGGAAACGTGTTTGTCTCAAGAAGTTAATACATTTTTATCCACTGTTGAACAATTAGGCAGCCGGTTAACTGGATACAAATGTTACAGAGGAAAAAAAATCATGATTTTTCCCCCCGTCTACCATTAATACACATCATTGGAATGTATAGATGGAAATCTCTCAGATTTCTAGCAATTCCTGGCAACCTGTGGAAAGTTAAACCATCAAACAGAATAATAAGGATGATGTGCCCAGTCTAGCTGTTGACTTAAGTTTTAAACATTGTAAGAATTGAGATTCAGGCAATCTTGTTCTCAGCTACTTCGCCAGAACCTAGCCTAGTAACTGGCACATAGAAAGTGCTCAAAAAAACTCCGTTTTTATATAAAATAAATGAATGATCTTGAAAAGTCTGTTACCTTCATTTCCTAGAAAACGCACAAGAAACATAATTCCGGGATGGACTGGAAATCTTGCTTCTTATCCTCCGCCACGATCCAAATAATCTTTTAACACCTTTTGATATAAATGCCTGAATCATCAGCTCATCCTTTGACTATGAGAGCTGATTAGGTTTTGCATTAGGGTTGAACTGAGGCGCTTCTGCCGAGCTGGCCCAATGCTTGAGTCACAGCTCCTCCGAGAACGAATGGGGAGCCTGCCAAATTGTCTCACACGGAGGGGAGCTCTTCATCCTAGGTTGGGCCTCTGGCATCCTGCATAGGCATTGCCAGGGTTTGTTAAGGTCACCGGGTTCGCTGCCCCACCAATGCAACCTGGCCGCACACCTGACTTCCCATTATGGTAATGAAAGGCGTTATAGTGTCACCAAATGTTATGAAGTCCTTCCAGGAGGAGCTGCAGTCTGTAGTGATTAAAAAAAAAAAAAAGGGACGAGAGCAGTAGTTGAGAGCATGGACTGAGGATTTGTGTGCCAATCATTATGACTAAGTTTGTTGTAAACATCTCCAGTTGATCTTTGTATCGATCGTGGCCTGTGATTATCTTCCAGATGAAAAGACAGAAGCTTAGAGAGGTTAGGCAATGTGCCACCGGTCACAGAGCTAGTAAGTGGTGACCCTGGTCTTCGAACTCCGTATCCTTTGTGACCCCCAGATGAAGCGTGGAACCTGAGGCAGACAAGGGGGGCGGTGAAGAAGTGTAGGCAGCACGGAAGCAGTTGGACGACTATCCCTGAATACATGACGGTTACTATGGTCCACATAACGGGCCCCGGGTGCTCTCAACCATGGTCTCTCGTGCTCTCTTGCCCCCTAAGTCGTGGGCCATCCCTGTTGAGGATACTGCTGCTGTTGCTCCAATAAACCAAGCTCGGTCCTGCCTGAGGACGCTTTCAATTACAGTCCCCTGACCAGGGACACTCTTCCTCTAGGTTATTACACTGCTGGCTTCTTCTCATTCTTTATGCCGCCGCCACATAAAAATCACCTCTTCAGAGAGGACTGTCCCCTCTCCTCTCATGGTGCCACCCGCCCCCCACCAGCCACTCCTTCTGATGCTCCCCACATTCCTTACCGCTGAACCATTGTGTTTGTTTCCTTATCTCCTCAACAAGAATATGAGAAAAGGAACCTTATCCATCTTGCTCACTGCTGTGTTTTCCAGTATCTCAAACCAGCCATTTTCAACCTTTCTCACCTCATAGAACATGTAAACTAATTACTACAATGCTGCGGCACACCAACAAATATATTTTTTTGCCAATCTGACCCAAAAAATAAGTATAATTTTGACTCATTCACACCAGACAGCTCTGGTTGTATTGGTTGTTGTTATTTTTTTTTTTTTTCATTTGACAGTCTTAGGGAAAAGAGGTCAGTGCCCCTGAGTCAACAGTCAGGCATCGCATGTTTTAAAAATTCCTGCAGCACACCTGTTGGAAAGCCTTGGCCGTATGGGGTCGTCCTAAAAGCTACTGAATGAATGGATGAAGAAAAAGCAGCAGAGAGACAAAACAGCTTGAATCCGGACTGAGACAAAGAGTACAAAGTGCTGAGGACAAAGAAACGCCAATTAGACAGTAACTGAGAACACCCAGGGGACAAGGACACCTTTAGCCTCCGAGGGCTTGAAGCAGCCACTCATGACTCACCTCCAGGAAGCCAAGCACAAGGGAGCCAGGTCTGGGCGTCTGAGTGGGCATGACACCTTAGCCACATTAACAAGGGTTCAGGTGTGTCAGGGAAGAGATGGGAAGGGCTCTCCGACTTGTCCAACCTTCTATCACTAAACCGCATGTAATCCTACCTTGGGAAATTGCAGAGGCACCGACCTGGAACTCGCTGTGGCTTCTTCAGCCTCCTGGATAGGGTCATATGGTGACATCAGTGTTGTCTGGGAGCCAGCACTCCAAATTCATAGAACGCATTGCCGCTTCAAAGAAAACCCCGCCACAACGTGCGTGAGCTCGTACTCGTTCGCGACCACACACTGCGGGACGTGCCGCCCTAATTGGGCTCTCCGAGCCTGGCGGAGATGCATTGTTGGCAGTTAGAACCGCAGCAGCCTCGCCCCAGTTATGAATTTACAGGCTGTTGACATGTCACATGTGGGCATTTTTAACCATTACAGACAAAACCAGGGAGAATTTGGATTTTATGCTCGACTACATGGTGCTCAAGGTCTAGAACTCGGCAACTTTCGACTTCAAAGCCTGTGAAACTCAGTTCCGCGTCTATTTGAATTACTATCCCCTCAAAGTGGATCTCAGATCGCAGCACATTGTAGGACCATTCAATACACGTTGGATGTCTTAACCCGGATAGTAAATTTCTGCTTTGAAAGGGAAAAAGCTTTTCCTCTTTCTAATGAAAGGCATACATTTATGTTCTGAAACCGTTACCATAGCAACAATAAAGTCATCTTCATTGGGAAATGAATGATTAATAACCAAGAATTCTTAATAAGAGGTGGATTTGGTGTGGCCCCTTTCGTAGCCCACAGGCATTGTGTAGAGCAATTGGATGCTTCGTTTCATGAAGGCTAAGAACAGCTTTGGGATGGGTCCCAGGAGTCTTTTAAGTGACGTAGACATGAAAACAACAAACTCTCACATAAAATGATGTTTCAAGGAAATGAGGAAAGACACCAATGATCACATTCTGCGAAGAGATTTTTCAGTCTTTACGGTATTTTTCTTTTCTCCTCTTTCCCTCTTAACCTTGGCGTGTTTTCTCTCCTCTTACTATATCAGGTTAGTAGTCACTTATCTAAAAGAATTCTACCAGAAATCTCAGCTCCTTTTGATAATGAAGACCCAGCCCTGAGCAATTTCCCCAGTTTCAAAAATTGCCACTGTCCTGCGGATGCATCCTGCCTTTCACTGAGAAAAAACAACAAGTACATAAAAGAGTTCCTCGTGGTTCTGAGTGGAAGTTTAGCGCCTTTGTTAGGCAGAGAAGGCCCAAGGATAGGAAAACTGTGGAGCAGAGGAGGAAGAATAGGAGAGAAGATAAAAGAATAAAAATATAGAAGGAAAGAAAGTAGCAGAGCTGCTGAGCAGGAAAGGACACCGACCAGACAAAAGCAAAACAAAGCCGAGGACGTTCGTGGGCCGAAAGGGTGGATCCACTGACCGTGAGGAGCCCACGTAGCTATGGCCGAAGGAAAGGCTCTTGAGAAGCGATGTCGTGGACTTCCGTGGGCCACATCTCCCTCATCCGTCTGTTTGTCTCTCCAGCCAGATCCTCCTCTGCTTCTCCTATTCCTGAGGGGCTGAGCTCCACAGACATCCCCACTCTTTTGCGAGTGGCCGTGGCTGGGCGTAGCCGACGGGACGTCGGCATCGGCCAGAACGGGACGTGAGAGAGGTCAGAGAGTCACTCCTATCCCTGGTCCGGCCGCGTGTCTGCCACTGGCTACATCCCCTTCCTTCGCCGCCTCAGCTCTCGCTGGGCACCTGTGAAAAATATTTCCTCTTTTGCCCCTGCTGGCTACACCCCTAGTCCTGGCACAGGTCGTGTTTCAAAAAGAGCTCTCAAATGAATGAATGGAACAAAAGAAACAAACGTTTGTTTCTGATAACCAGGGGGAGTACATCCTACCACATGGTCCTAACATGAACTCATTTTCCCTTGGGGAAAAGAAAAATGAATGAATGGCCTTTTCCTCTAGAGGCAGATAAATGACATCATCATGACACACACTGGTGCCAAGTTGCCAGCTAGTTCCTTTTTTTTTTTTAAGTAAAGGCAAAGCAGTCAACCAGACAAAAGAACTCGAAGTCCTAATACCATTTCTAGAAATGATCTCGAAGAAGAAAGAAATGATATTCGATGAGAAAAACACACTTGAAAGTATAGCAGGGGAATGGTCCTAACCCCCAAACCTAAGCGCCGCTAGCCAAGCCTCAGCGTGAACCCAGACCCCTTCCCTGAACCACGTGCACAGACCAACTATGAACTCGCTGCTCAAGCCAAGGAAAGAAGCAGCCCAGAGAGAGAATGAGAAGCCTGGGAATTCCTTTGCTGAGCATTTGATCACCAAAGTACGTAAACCAAGGGTCTTCGGGCACACTGGGGAGACAGGAGTCTCCTCCCATATCCTTTAGGAGGTCACAATGTCCCTGAGTTAAATTATGGTCCAGAAATCACTATCCTCAACAGGGGCTGTGCTAACTACTGGGTAAACTCATCTGGAGCTCTGTGCACAGTGAAAACTAAAAATTCTCAAATGAGGAGCACAGCGTCCTGCTGGGGGTGGGTCTAGAATCCCTCCCAATGAGCACAAGATACACCACCAACGTTCCTTTAGGCTTCATCCTCAACTGATGCCGGATTGGAACAATGGCACAGGTGTAGGAAGAGTTTATTATCCCCTGCTGGTAGATTCTGAGGAACATTAATAACAAAACCAATTAGGCCCTGGCTGGGAGGCTCAGTTGGCAAGAGCATTGTCCCAATATGTCAAGGTCGCAGGTTCGATTCCAGGTCAAGGAACACACAAGCATCAACCAAATCAACCAATGAATGCATAAATAGGCAAAACAACAAATCGATGTTCCTCTCTCTCTCTCTCCCTCTCTCTTTGTTCCCTCTTCTCTCCCTTCCTCTCTCCCAAATCAATAAATAAGATTTTTTTAAAAAAATAACCAATTAAAAATGGCCAGTTGGCCGACAATAAGTGGTAGAAAAACTGCAGGAGAAATTTGGAGGGAGGTCAGCTGGCCACTCTGGGAAGCAGCCTTGGAAAGCCTCTCTGTGCCCTCTGCGTTGAAGCCTTCACGCGTCAGGCAGACTAAGCCTCTAAAGGCTTGAAAAGGCTCTGACTTGACAGTAAGACGATTTCTATTGCAGAAAAAGACTGATGATGTATCTTTGGGGCCTGCTCCCCAGAGCCAGTGACCATGTGCATGAGATTGGGGGTAACGTCACGGTGTCTTGTGCTCTTTCTTAAACACAGATTGGGATAATTACAGAGTGTTATGGTATGTGAGTGTCCTGAGACACCTCAGGTGATGGCTGTGCTGCGTATGAACCCAGCTCCTCCGAGGGAACCCACACACATAGGCTGTGTCTGCTCGTAGAACACCCGCGTCCCTTAGCCCTTTCCCTCTCTCTCTCCTTCAGTCCACCTGGGCCAACTCTGCACTATCCACACGGGGAAAGGAATTCATTCTTGGCCTGAAGGTGATCAGTTCTCACGATGAAATATGCAAGCTGATGACATCGCCCTTTTCAAAATGCACCCAGAGCGCATATCCCTGTTACCCTCTGGCAAACTGCCGGCAGTCAGGCGCCATTTTAAAGACCCTTCGCCACCCCCCCACTTTCTGCCCAGAGTGTCCTTTGACTTCCAGACAGATGCTGGTAATCATTCAAATGCACACTGATGTTTTCTGTGGCCCAGAAACTGGAAGGTGCTGGTGGGAGCTTGTATTTTCCTTTCTCCTCCTTTTCCTCCTCTTCATTTTTATTGTTGACACCATTACGGACGTCCCCATTCTCCCCGTCTTTGCCAGCCGCCACCCAGCCCCCGCCCCACCCTTCTGTCTGGCCATCACCACACTGTTTGTGTCCATGAGTCATGCGTATTTGTTTTTTGGCTAATCCCTTCACCTCCTTGCAGTGCTCAGTCGGTCCAAAGCCCCATGCTGCTGACAATATGACCAGGACACATTTTTTTACATTGTTAAAATAAAATGTGACCCTGTTTTCTCAAACTAAAGATGGGTGGGCCGCAAACTATTAAAGTTTGGCTGACCAGCCTTTTTGTTTGTTTGTTTGTTTTAATCTCTCTCTCAATCCCTTTCTTTCTCCTATTCCTTGACAAAAATCTCTGGACTACTTATTTATGGAGAAGAAAATAAGCAAAATCTCCAATAATGCACTTTGATGCTAAGACTACAAAGGGTATAATGCAATAACAATAGTTGCAAAGCGCCAGGCCAACATGAATGTAGACGGTGTTACGTATCAGAAAACCGGCTCGTGAGAAGGAAGTGCATCATCCCTGGGCGGCGAGCCCTTTCGTTATTCCCATTTTACGGGTGAGGATAGCAAGACACACGCAGAAGCAGCCCACGGGAAGATAAGGGACAGAGCTGGGGCTCAAACCCCACAGGTAATGACCGCAAACCTCGGCCACTCACTCAGGGCTGGCATTCTAAAGTCTTACTCCAAAAAAAGCAGAGGGTTTATTGAGCGATTACTATGTGCCCAGCCCTGTGCTTGGTGCAACATGGGAGACCCAAGCAGACAGTCCCTGTCCCATAGGCTCTCAGCCTGGTGGTGGGGTGCATCGAGCTGAAACAACCTGGTCAGGACAGTGTGTGAAGCACTGAGTACCTTGAATGAAAGGGGACAGTTCCTTGGTCCTTAGGAGCTGCTCCACAGAGACCCTGTGATAGGCTGCCCTCCTTTGAGGACGGCATTTCTAAGAGCATCTGATTTGCCCAAATTCGTGTTATTATTTAACACACACACACTCCTCTCGGCTCCAAACTTCCCTTTCAGGACCTTGGTGCAGACACTCGATCTCCTTTGAATTTCCCCTGCTGCAGTTAAGATTTAACAGCTTTGGGGACTGGGCTTCTGAAGAGCGGCCGAAAGCAATCATTGTCTCTTTGCTCTTGGTCAGACTTTTAAAGATAGTTCTTTTAATTAATTCTCGGAAACGAGTGGCCCACCTTTCATGGCAGCAGGTCCCTTGAATTCACACCCTCAGTGTTCGTTGAGCACCTAACCCTCGGGATGAGTATCACATTCCTCTTCAAGACTTAAGCCCAATCAAGGTATTCAAACCCTTTCGGGGCTCTGCCCAGGCACTGAGATGCCAGAGACAAAACCAACAGTGTCTTCTTAACTGGCTCTTTGGCAAGAGACAACATGACTTCCCTTCCTGGCGAGGGTGCGGAAGGTTGCCCGTGAACTTGTTAACCTTCGCTCCCTCCCTCCCTCCAGTCTGAGTGACTCAGAGGAGAGCAGCCCTGTTCCTTTCTCCTAACTAGGTTTTGTAAGCCCGAGAAACAGGCAGTTTGCCTTTGATGTCTCTAGACACAGACATGATTCAAAGGGCCCTCGCCTGGGCTTCCAAAAGGTGCACTAAAAACTCAGGAGAGAGAAGGCTGGCTCCAAAGTGCCCGGCTGCTCTGAGCTGGGGAGGACCACTGGCCAGTTCCTCCCTTCTCTCCCTGAAGGACTCACACGATGAATCACCAGCTGCAAAGATCCCATGCTGTCCTTGCTGATAAACAAAAATAAGACTTTCAAGCCCTGTCGCAGAGTTCCCTCTAGCAATACCTGTTCACCTGTTTTTGTTGCCAGGATCCAGGAAAGACTGAAGGTATTCTGACAATGGCTAATGTAGTTTGCATACCTAAACATACCTGTCCCTGTCTCTTTCAGGTGCTTTCTACATGGAGGGTTTTTTTCCCCCATTGCTTTTATAGAGAGAAGGAAGGGAGGTACGGGGAGGTGGGGGAGCAGAGAGAGAGAGAAACATAGAAACATCAACTGTTTGCCTCCCTTTCGTCCCCCAGCCGGAGAGCGAACCCTCAACCTAGGCACGTGCCTGACAGGGAACTGAACCTGCAATGTTTTGGTGCATGGGACAGAGCTGCAACCAACTGAGCCACTCGGCCAGAGCTCTTCCCTTGAGTCTTCGATGTTCCCCAAAAGATATTCTATCTCCCCGCTGAGTCGTTTCACAGAGAATCTGTGCCTTATAGGAACACCAACAAGGTGGGTGTGTTTAGGCACAAACACGCCCACAGTTATTGAGATAAACATTGTCCAGGGTTCACCGTTTCTCTCTCCCAATGTCATGGAATAAGCAGAATCGGGCTACAAGTTTTTCTTGTATTTATGCTGGCCACGGGCTGCGATGGAGGGCATATGGGCTCTGGAATTAGCTGGTTCTGCATCATTTAATACTTGGAAGCAAGAAACGTGTGCAAACAGTAGTAGTGGAGGTGTGAGCATTAGTAATGCCTACCATGTACGGACTTTTTTAATGTGCCAGATACTGCGCTATAAGCTAACTTTGATATCATTTGCTCTCTCTGTAGGAGGTACTGTTACCGCCTATGTGTTGCAGAAGAGGAAGAAGCAAATAGAAGTTTAGCGAGACGACAAGGTAGTAAAGCTCAGAGCCATGAAATGAACACTGAGATTAAGTCACACCAAATATCAATCACATCTTGGGTCTTGGAAGTGTGGGGAGAGGAGGGTGTAATTTGTAACCCAAATTTTAATACAGGAAAACTCAGACTTCTATCCCATTATTTTATGATCATGTATTT
Organism: Mormoops blainvillei; assembly: GCA_004026545.1. NCBI lineage: Eukaryota > Metazoa > Chordata > Mammalia > Chiroptera > Mormoopidae > Mormoops > Mormoops blainvillei. The sequence continues at coordinate 42,317 of PVJD01008718.1, forward strand.
TCCTATGTTAAATTGTTCGAAGAACAGCGACTATTTTAGCAGTTCTTTGAGAGAGGACGTCTCTTTAAAGACTTTTGTGATCAGTATCTTAAAGGAGACACACATTTGTTCACCAAATAGTAAAAATTATAATCTGGGGGAAATTGCCACATCTTTAATGAAGGGTTTAACCTGAAACTGAAGTTCATGGGTTTACGACTCGCCCCTGACTCACTTTCCCAGTTTGCACAAAAATCCGGGAGAAAGACGTCTAATCAAGCTGAGTACCCTGCTCTCGTTTTCTTGCCTTAAAGGGGCTCGAAGAGAATCGGGAGACGGGACCAGCAGTGCATGAAAAATGTCATTAGCCTTCTGGCCAGCGTCTTGTTCCAAGGGCGGAGGTGCACACAGTTCCAGTGGCTGCTTCGGGGGGTTGGGTCGGGCCATTAAAGATTCACCAGATCGTATTTTTGCAATTCTATTTTTGGGCTCAGCTGAGCAAAAACACTGCACCTTATGAACCCGGACTTTGGACATCCTCTCGCTAGTTTACTATAAAAAGAAGATTCTTTAATGAAAAATAGGACTGGGGTGAGAGTTTAAGTGTTCTGTAGTTTTGAACGGCCTTCCTGGTGGTTCCTGAGTTTCTGGCTGAACAAGCACAAACTAGTGAATGGCAGGGAGGAAACAAGAGTAAAATGCCATCTTTCTGTAAGGTCCTTATTCAGAATAAAGCATTAAGGAAATCATCACCCCTAGGGTTTCTGGCTTTAAAGCAAACAGTGCTGCCTGGGAAGAGAAACCACTTGACATGAAGTGAAGTGAGAACGACGTTGTCAGGAAGCGCGTGGGGCACTGACAGAGTCTCTAACGTGTCACAGACTGGCCGGCATCCAACTCACTGTGGACCTCAGAAACCCTTTGTTTGACTTGCATGGTGCATTTTAGAGTTTTGAATTAGTTGACGACTTTTAAAAATCAGGAGGTTGCATCCTCAAAATTGGAATTTTCATTTCTCTTCAAAAGTGGGATCTGTCAAAAGCCCCTCTGGTTAGCCCCAGCCCCCACCATTCCCTATTACCTCCCACTGGGTCTAGCTCACACATGTCAATCTCTTTCCTTGCCCTCTAATACGTTTGGGTTTTTAGCGTGCGCTTTGCGCGGTGGGCAAGTGCTTCATTTAACTCTATTCCCCATTTTATTTACCTCCAAACAGAAAAAAAAAAAAAAAAAAAGGAAAATGCGAAGGTCTCATTAGCTATCTGAAGCTGTAAAATTCTATCAGAGAGGTTCCCCTCCATGGTACTCGTGAAACACCTCTCTGGCAAAAGTAAGAAGCTCAACATTATTTTTCTGGTGATTTCTGGGTTTCAGAATGTCTCCCGAGTGCTATGATTTGCATGTCCGAATGCTTTTTCTCTTACTTCGCCTTTTTATTTTCTTTCCCCTAAAAAAAATCAAATGCCAAAAAACCTGTTTGCTGGGTCCTGCTGGGTCTCTTACACACCTTTTTGCCCCTTCTTTCTGGTAACATCTTCGGATTCCCAGAGAGACGTTTCCTTCCAGAATAATATGCCACTCAACTGACTGAAAATTCCTTTTTTGCTTACCCAAGCTATCTCCCCAAACTAATCCTCCACCCTCGCCCCTAAAAGCGCAGAGATGCCTGGACTCCAGATACTTCTCTGAACACCACCGGGACACCTACAAGACAGGTGGACACCAACTACCTGTTTTACTTTCCAGCAGGAGCAGAACCGAAACCAGTCACCCGCCAAGACTTGTCCAGCTTGCAGGCCCGCTTTATTTTGTCATTTGGTATTTTTTTGCATTTTTAAACGTTGTAATCCATGGTTAACATTAAAAAATAAATGAGACCTTTCACATAAAATCCAGATTTCCAGCCATGCTTTAAATCAGAAGATGCGTCCGAGGTGGGCCGACGCCCCCGGTTGGCAGGAATCGACCAGGCTGAGCAGGGCTGAGCTCCCCCATCCGCGTGCCCCACTCCCCCAGCTCCAGAAAGCGTGGGATCTGATCTGCAAGTCCCCGTTTGGGTCTGAAACGCCATCACATTTCAAGGGCGCAATACAGATCGGATTCTTATTAAATACCCACAACACGGAAGGAAGAGTGCATTCTAGTATTATTCCCATTTTATAGTTGACAAATGACACTTGGAGACACGAAGTCCACTGCCCAAGCCACGTGTCTAGTAAGTGGGCAGCCAAGGTACATCTGACCCCAAAGTTCATTTACTGAATCAAATTGTGATGCTTTGATCTTTTCCTTTCTTTTTCTTCCTTCCTCCCTTCCTTCCTTCTTCAAATAGTGTTCATAGAAATAGCGAATTGATTCAAAAGAATACTTAGATTCAGACTTCTTTTCTAAACTTAGAAAATTCACCTATGTGTCAATATTGAGCCCTCATTCTCTGCCCTCCCCCCCTTCCCAACCGCCACAGCTGTCCCCTGCAGAGGGGACACGGCTGCTCCAGGCTGCTGTGATTTCTGCCGCATCATTTTCACACCTGATTTGCTTCAGCCCCTCCTGATGCCGCTCAAACCCTCTGCCACCAGCTCCGGCTTCTCCATTAGGCACAGTGCCCGGGGTCCGCCATACTTATAAGGGTTCACCAAAACATCTTAATTTTAATTTATTTGAGAAGCAGAAGAAAAAGTACCTATGATAATGACTATAATGGTGACTCCAACCTGGGTTGTATTTGTCATTACACCAATGTGGTCATTAAATAGGATTTTTTTTTTAATAAGAGGAAGTGGCCCATGAAGGCGAAGTGCCTACAGCTGGTACAGCAGTGACCGCTGTAGGCAAAGAAGTTTGCAGCCCCTGTTTTAGCAGCGTTGCAACTGTTTTCTCAGGGTTTCTACTGATGCAGTAGGTTGACCGCTTTTCATATAGAGATTAAGAACACGCTAACTTTGGAACCAGAGTTGGGTCTGAAGCTGGGCTCTGTAACCGACAAGCCTGTGACCTTGGACGAGTTACTTAACCTCCTCATCTGTACAGTGGGGATAAAGTCATTGTCTCTTTTTAAGACTTGTTCCAGGAAGAAACAAGCTTGTATATATGCAGAGTACTAAGAGCAGTAAATACCATTAAGTGTTGAATCTTATTTTTATGATATGTGTAAATATGTCCCCCTGACAAATTCATGTGTTGAAACCCTAATCCCCAATGCAACGGTATTTGGAGATGGGGCTTGTGGAGATAATTAGGGTGAGATGAGGTCATAAAGGTGGGGCCCTCATCATAGGATTAGTGCCCTTATTAGAGGAGACTAGAGGACTGACTCTCTTGGCCACGTGAGGACACAGAGGGACAAGGCAACCACCTGCAAGCCAAGAAGACGTTCACCAGAATCCAGCCATGCTGGGACCCTGATCTCCAACTTTCAGCGTCCAGAACTGAGACGTATCAACACCTGCTAGTGAAGCCACCCAGTCTGTGGTAGTCAGTAGCCCTGCTGACCGAGACGTGTGTCCAAACACAAAAGAGTTTTCTTTAGCGGTTAGTCTTTGGTGGCAACTGCCTGACACTAACCAACCTCAAGGCTTCTCAACCTTGGCACTATTGATACTGCGGCCCCGATGTATTTTCATTGTTGTTATAAGGGTCTGTCCTGGGTAGTGTAGGGCGTTCGGCAGTCACCCTGTAGATACCAGTAGCACCCTCTCGCATGCCCAGTCGTGACAATCAAAACTGCCTCCGGACATCGACACATATTCCCGGGGGGACAAAATCGCCCTGTTGAAAACCATTCATGGACACACTTCCTGTGCTGAAACCGCTGAGTTCACCTGGCTTGGTGCCCCTAGAATCCTTTCGTCTTTCGCTTAGCGGGAGTCCAAAGGAAAGAAGAAGGACTACACACATTAAACTGCCCCATTTTCCCACCCATTAGCAGCAAACACTCTCGCCGATGCAATTTTCACTGAAACTTGTGTGGAGAAGCTTCTCCATCTTTTGCAGTGGTACTTCTCCATGATTAAAAAGCAGCATTCCCTAAGGCCTTGCTTCGTGAATACGAGAGGGTTGGGTTTTAGGCTTCCCCTCCACATTCCCACTGTCAATGCAGGGTAAGAGAAACTGAGGGGAGCCAGAAATTCAGCCAGCATCCCCAGTTCGCTCCTACCCCCAACACCAACAGACTTCCCTATCGTCCTTGGCTTCTCAACATGTCCTTCGAAGAAACTCCCAATCTGCCCACCACAGGCGCTCAAACCCCAGCTGCCCAATGCTTATCAAAATACTCAGCGAATGAAACAATGGTCCCAGAGGGACTGGGCTCCTCAGCTCATTTATTGCTCCAGATACATTCTTTTAAACAAACAAACAAACAAACAAACAAAACCGGGGACAGAATAGGGGAGCGGGTTTGGTCTCAGTTCCCCAGCTGGAAAGATGAACAAAGAGATAACCTTGCTCCCTGCTCTCAACCTTCCAGTGGCTTCTCCATCCAACAGGAACAAGGCAGTACTTACCCAGCAGGCTGGTCGTAAGAGTTCAAAACAGTTAGGCACGCAATTAGCTCAGGCCTTGGAATACGGCCGGTCATCAGGACAAGGTTAGCACCGGCAAGAACTGATACTTACCAAGCACTTACAACCTGCGAGGCTCCGGTAATGCTTTACATACATGGAGACACTTAACCTCCACAACGGCCCTATGCCAATGGGCGCTGTCATTGCCACGTTTGCTGAGAACCAGGAACAGACTCAGAAATGTTGTTTTCCAAGGTCACACGGTGACTATGTGTTGGAGCCAGGATTTGGATCTAATGGTTGCCACCTTAGCCACGCTGATGTTTAATGACCGAATGTTCATGGAAACTTCAAGTAGCGGATGCTGTTAACATTCCCACTTTACAGATGAGGAAACTGAGGCATTTGCCCCAGTTTTCCTAGGTTGGGGAGTTTCTTACCTGCTGCCTTTACACAGTCTCATTTAACCTTTGCACACACTTTGAGAAAGAAATTATCTCACGTTAAGGTAAGGACACTGAGTCTCAAAGGCATACCATAAATTCCTTCTGGGGACAGAGTGTCACAGATTAAAATCTGGCTCTGGCTGAGGGTGGAGTTTGAGCCCTCAACGGTCACAAAACCCAGTGGCCTCCTCCCATTGTTCCAGTGGCCCAGATCTCAAAGCTCTACCTCTCTCCCTCTTCCTTTCCTCTTTGCCCTATAAATCCAAAAAGATTAAGAATGTTTAGATCTGGTCTGAACTTGGACTAAACTTTAATCCCAGGCACTCATTTAAGGGTCAGAGGGCCAGAACAGAGAGGCTGGGGGTCTGCCAGTGATTGCCAGCTAAACTCGGTCACCCCCACGGCTCACGGCAAAGTCACCCAGGGCACACGTTGCAAAACCAAATCAGAGACCTTTTCTTACAGTCCTCTCAGGCAGGCAAACAATGAAAAACTGCTCTCTCATCAACTACCTAAGAAACTAAAGAACCGTGTTCCTTCATTGGAAAGCACTTTTGTGTGTTCAGACGCCCATTATCGGTGCCAGAAATGCGAAGAGATTGATCAGTTAGATTTATAAGTTGACTTAGAAATTTGAGTCGTTTTTTTCCCCCTAAAATTTAGAAGAGCTTCGGAAGTTCCAGGGTGGATAAATGCTCAGGTTCAGTGAGCATCACTGAGGGTTTGTTCAGAGAAGCAGCACAGTGGCGAATGGTAAAAAGAAGGGATTTATCACAGGATTTGACTGTGGGTAGTCAAGGGGGCTGAGGGCGGAGTCTCACGTTCTCTTGCTCCTGGTTCCCGGACTGGGACTGAAGTCAGCAAAACGTGCTGCCAGGAAGACGGGCGTGACGTGGGGAGACAAACATGACCTGAAACTGCCACCATGTGCTAGAACTTTGTTTTTCCCATTGCCTCTGCTCTCAATGATGTGTGTGGCCTACCGGAGCCACTGACCCTTCTCACCAGGGATTTGCACACCTACCTGAACCAGGATGGGAAGACCAGGGGAAACTGATCGGCAGGGAGCCCAAGGAGACACGGCCCCAGGCCAAGGAGTTGAGCCAGTGGACCAGGACAGCCTGCTTGAGCTACAAAGGGGCCAGCTTCACACTGACCTCAGAGCACATAAAAATGACAACCCTTCCCTTCCCTCTCCTAAATCACATGCCAATGTCTCCTGCAGGTAACCCCCATCTGAAAAAATGGTGGAAAGCAAATTCGAGGAAATGTCCCACCTATGCTAAATTGACACAGTGCAAATCCACCATCCGTCAGATGAACATCTCTACTTGAAAATTATTTAGTAATGGTAGAAGCCGATGTATTGTTTCATCCGTCCATTCACTGGTTCATTTAGCAGCTACTAAGCATCCCTTGTTAGGCGCGGGGGACACAGGTGCACGAAATGAGGTTCTGGTTCTGCTGAAGCCAACTTCTCTCAGCTGGGTGCCCCTAGTCGCCCTGCCTCCCTCTGCCACAACCCCTCCCCCTCCTCATTGACTTCTCTACAAAGCTGTCAGCGCGATGCTTTGGAAACATGGATGCCCTCGACCTCCTGACGGCTTCACAGTCTACTCACGATAAAATCCAAAGTCCTCCCCACGCCCCAGAACCCCTCTGCGATCTGGTCCCGGCGCCACCTCTCTGTTCTCAGCTCCTCCTACTCCCACTGGAACCCTGCACTCCAGCCTCACCCCTTCGCAGCCTCCGCGCCGCTCCTCAGTGGCACTGAGCAGGTCCCTGCCGCCAGGCCTGTGCGCTCGGTGTCCCCTCTGTCTGCCGGGATCATGACCCCCCAGCCCAGCCTTGCAGCACACTCATCCTCACTTCACGTCAGTCTCTGCTCCAATGGCACCTCCTGAACCAGACCCTCTCCACCCCCTGCACTGAACCCTTGAGGACAATGTCCGCTCATCAGTTTCATATCTCTTTACCAGGTTCATCTCTCCCTGACTCACCTTAGGTTTGTTTATGTGCTGATCCAGGGTCCCCCCCGCCGCAAAGGACATGCCAGGAGGGCAGGGACTTTGTTTTATCTAGAGTGACTTTGTCCCTCCCTAACTCTCTGTTAAGCCATTTCCTTGGTTTATCTCCTGCACGGCACTTATCACGACCTGAAGCGGTGTATTATTCGTAACACCTGCCCCTTTGCTGCCCACTTCTTCCCACAGCAAGCCAAGCTTGGGGGAGAGGGTGGCAGGTAGTGGCCAGGTTCTAAGACAGAGCTGGCCCACACCAGGCTCTCTTCTGCAGCCGGAAAGAGGTGCCCTCCCAAAGAGACACAGACGCTAAAGCAACCTTTCAGCTCAAAGAACTAATAACTGCATCCCCAAAACTTCGAAGGCCCACCAAGCCAAGCGATCAAAATTCCCATCGCCAAGAAAGGGCAGAGTGACCTGGCGTGCTTCCTGATGTGGTCCCCTAAAATGAACACCACACCGCTCAGGGTTTTCCTGTAAGAATGTTTCGCCCGAATTTAGTTGGGAACAGGCGATCAGAAAACCACCCCCGACGGAGTCATTCTGAAGGACAGCGGGCCTGTGCCCCTCAAAGTCATCAATGTTGGAAAAGACCGAGGGCCAGGGCATGATTCCAGGAGGAAGCGAAGGAAAGAGACATGTGAACTGTACTAAAAATAGGACGATGTTAAATTTTCAGAATTTGATAATTGCATGTGCTTATATAAGAGAACGTCCTTGCTTTTAGGTGACACTTGCTGAGGCCTTTAGGAGTAAAAAGGCGTGATGTTTGCAATTTTCTCACCAGTAGTTTAGCAGAAAAAATAATCTATGTATATATTATATTATTATATACTATAAATATTACATAATAGGTAGTATACATTACAAAGAAGGGGAGAGAAAGAAAATGTGGCAAAATGTTAATAATCTGAAGAATCTGGGTGAAAGGTAAAAAGGTATTCGGTGATGCTGTGTTTTCAATTCTTTTGTAGCTTGAGATTTTCAAGATAAAAATTTGGAAAAATTTCTTCAAAGCACCCCAGCGGGTGCTTGGATACAGGAAATGCAGTATATGTGCCCAGTAGAATATTGTCCTGCATTAAAAAGGAAGGAAATCCTGTATCTACAATCATATGGGTGAACCTTGAGGACAAGACACTAAGTGAAATCAGCCAGTGGTAGAAGGATAAATACTGCATGATCTACCTCTGTGAGGGTCCTAAAATAGTCAAACTCACAGCATAGGATGGTGGTGACCAGGTGCTGGGGGGAGGGCGGATGGCTAGTTATTAATGAACAGGCATAAAGTTTCAGTTATGCATGAGCACTAAACAACAATAATTTTTTTTTTTAAGTTTTGTAAACCCAACCCACCACAAATGCATCCACAGAGAGGAGATATTTTGTGTTTGCACCTGGCTTCCTTGGAATATGAGTTCATTATGGGAGCCCAAAGCCCTCCAGGCCTTGGTGAGTCATTTCCCTGTGTGTGTCAATTTGTGGTTAGACATTTCACTTTCCCCCGGTGGCGGAGCTGGGAACTTACAAGGCACCAGGCACAGAGCTAGTGACTTTAGATTTAATGTGCATGCTTTCACATGCTGCCTCACTCACACTCACACACACACACCCAGGATTTGCCCCCATTGGCACTCATCTGTGAACTCAGCGCCCCATCTGCCCCCGTTGTCCACCTCACCTTCCCCTGGTGGAGTCACACTTTAACGGGAAAGTCATGCACCTCCTTGGCCTCTCTGGACCTTCGCTCTGTAGGTCAGCCATAACTCCGCAGGCACCCGGCTCCCTCGGAAAGTCTCATCCGCGCTGTTGTTACCCTGCTAGGTGACTGGGGCGGGGGCTGCTGTTGATGAAGTCTTTTGTTCTTGCCAACCATGCCACCTCCCTGGCCCCTCTCCCCCGGCAGCCACACGTGAGGAAGAGCCCACCGTCATGACAGCTCGAAGAACTCGCACAGGCCAAGTGGAAGCTGTGTTAAATCATTCACTCAGCCCCGACTCCGGCTTGCACTTTCTGACCCCTTGTCCGAACCGCAGCGGAAGATGCGTTGTGACACTTGGAACTGCGATCTGTAAACGCAGGACCTCTCACAGAAAGGTCATAGCAGGAAGAAAATGCTGTCCCAGAAAGTGCACAACTCAGCAGAAGGTGCTACGGGCATTGAAACCATGAAGCAGGAAAAAAAAAAAAAGACAAACAAGAACAGGCAAAACAAGCAATAAAATATGATTTTTTTAATTGTGAAACATTTCAAGTATACAGCAGAGTATCAATTGCCCAGCTTTGCTGAATTTAATATTGTTTATTAATGCCCAATGTTTATAAGATATAAAATAATACAGGTAGAATTGAATTGCCCTGATTTCTTTTAAAAAATCTAGTCCCATTCTTCCTTTCCCAGAAAGAATGGCTGTCCTCAAATCCTGAATTTGCCATTCTCGATTTCCAAACGTGTTTTATACAATTACTATCTAGGAACATATTTATAATCAATATTCGCTGTTGTGTGTAGGTCTCACTTGGCCTATATCTTTGTGCAATTTGCTAGTCACTCAGCATCGTGCGTTGGAGAGCTTACGTCGCTGATCCTCTGAGCCCCGACGCACTTACATCAGCTTCAATACGATATTCCCTCAAGTGACGTTAGCCCGATTTCGCGCCGTTTCACTGCCCTGCCGCCCGCAGCGTGTCCACGTCTCCTCGCGCACGTGCAGGGCTCCCCCGGGGCCCCGTGGGATCGCCAAGTCGGCGAGGCGCGCACCCTCACCTGTGGCACGCCTTGCCGAATGGCTCTCGCGAGCGGCTGCAGCATTTAGGGCTCCCAGTGGCACGACGCAAGTTCCTGCTGCTGTCGGTTTCCAGAGGACTTGCTTCCACTGCCCAGAAAAAAATAAAAAACAAGTCACATTTCTTACAGAGCTCAGCATCCCTGATTAGACACAATCACTAGTGATATCAGGCTTCATCTGCGGCGCGCCTACGAAGCACTGGACTCAATGGCTTCAATCATTAACTCAGTTCTCACAGCCTGGAGGGTATTAGACCCATTTTGCAGATGAGCTCACTGAGGTTTAATGAGAAAACTAGCAGAGCGAGCTGGCACCTGCCTCGTCCAGAGCTCCGGTCGTTCTACGCGCAGCAGTAAACCGACTTCACCTGTTTAATTAGCGACGGTGGGGAAGGCTTCCTCTAGACGAGGCAAAGAACTTTACCGTCATTCGTTATTCCGCCAAAGGGAGGGTCATAGCCCCTCAATTTATAGGAGAGAAAAAGGCTCAGGGAAAGTCAGTCTGTTTCAAGCTTCACAAAAGTAAAAGGCAGAGCCTGGCCGTTGCTTCAAAACCCTACTCCTCGTATTCCAGGGACTACCTAAGCCATATTACTGCCCCCTTCTCAGGCAGTCCTTGGCACCCTCATGGCGCGGGAGCAACTCGAGTTTGGTGGCAGCCCAGACTGGTATCCTGGCACCACCACGTCCTAGCCATGTGCCCTTGGGTAAGTCATGGAACCTCTCTGAGACGCAGTTTCTCATCTGCAAAAATGCACCTGGCAGCACGCTTGGCACAGGGCTGACCTGCAGTGAGTGCTAGCTGTTTCTCCTTTGGGATACCTGGTGATCCTTGCCTCTTGTGTCATCCACTTGGCTCTCCTGGCCACGCCCCTACCCGCTGGCGTTTCCGCCCCCTGGCACGTGGATGCTGATAGGAGAGGCTTTCCTGTCACTATCATTCTAGACCAGTTATAGACAGGGGCATACCGCCTATGCCCTCAGTGACCCCGGTGAAAAAAATGCTTACTCAGTGCCCTGCCTGGGGACACACCACACTCCTTCTGTGGGGCATCTCTTTTGGAAATCAGAGCTGCTTGTGCAGCCTCCCACCTGCAGGAGGAAAACAGACACTTGCTGACCGGCCAGGGGTCGAGCAGGAGATCAGCGGATGCCAGACGCCCGTCCTGTTTCCCTGGGAGCCACCTGCTTGCCAGGATCCCTCAACAAACCTGCTCACTCTCATCTTTTTATGTTTATCCAAGTGACAGATGCCACAAGGTATGACTGGCCTCCTTGGTTCTCGATCCACTCAGCTCGAACCACTCCCGTCGCTTCTGCAGTTGAGCTGGTGAGACTTCCCTCACCTTTGGGTTTTTTAATGTTAGGAGTCGTGCAGCCCCAAGGCTGCTCTTGAGGCATTGCTGTATCTCTAATGAGAAAGGAAATGGGGCTGGAGAAAGAGGGAAGTACATTTTGGGGAGCATCAATGACTTTCTGTGTTAGGGTGTATGACACATAGTTAATCCTCACATAATAACACCCCCATCTGCTCAGAGGAGCCAAGTAAACTGCCTAAGGACACAGCTAGTCAGCAAGGTTCCCAGGATCCGGCTCCAGGTCTACGTGACACAAAGTCCGGGCTCTCTCCCCACAACGCACAGTCTGTGTCATCAGAAATCGACTGTGAGTTGGCTTCTTGCAATCCATCATGACGGTGATGGTGGTGGTGGCGGTGGTGGCAGCTGAAGCCGTACAGGGCAAGCCTCTTAAATCATGACCCATGTGGTTTAGTCCAGAAGTCACAATTTGCCAAGAACACAAGAAACAATCTGCCATCCACAAATAATGTCATTCTAACTCAAGATCTTCTATGTTGATTTCTCCCCAACAGTGAGGAAATTCACTATCAAGGGCGGAAGACCGATGTGAAGTTTGCTTCAGCAGCACCGTAAGTGCTACAGTGTGAAGCAGATGGGGACTGGCAGGCAGAGAGGATGGAGAGATTAATCCCATGTGGATGAAAGTAGGAGACGTTCGAGCAAGACCCTACCTCAACTACCTCGCCCCTTCTCTGCCTTGCAGACCTCACCTGCACTTTCATTGAGGTTCTATTTGCCATCCCCTCAGAGTCACAAAGTGGCTGCAGAAGTCCAAGGAGGACAGCAACACTATCCCAAGCGGGAATGAAGGGGCAGGGCCTTTCTTCTATAGTAGTCAGGAAAGAAAAGTCTTTCCCCAAAGCACCCAAAAGACTTTCCCACGTATGTCATTGGCCAGGCTGGGTCACCTGCACACCACTAGACCAGTGAGCCCCAATGTCTCCCATTTGCCTCCCAGACCCACGTTCTGTTCTTCAACACCCGATGGAGAGAAGTAAGGAGGACCCCCCTGTGTTTCAGGGTTCCCGTTGGCCCTGACTGGTTTCAGCCAGTGGGGCTTCCCAGGAGAAGATGAGACTGAGAAAAGACAATGATGGGGAGCGGGGACGGGTCCCGCGACTTCCTCCCCGGGCGTGACCTCAGACTGGCTGTGAACTTTAGCCGAAGCTCCCTGCCCCTCTCCAAAGGCTCCCCACGACCCGACTCTCTCCTAAATTCTATTAAGACTCTCCCGTTCCCTTTGGCCTGAGGAAGGGAACGGCTTCCTTTAGTCTCTGGCTACTTCACTGTCTCTTGTGTCTCATAGATTCACACCTTTAACTAAACTTCTTCTCAGTCACTGTATTTTTGACTCTGTCACCAGTGGCTTCACAGGGCCGTCCCTTATTTGCTACCACCAGTCATTGCCACAGAAGACACATGTTTCAGACCAATCATATTTCACCCCCAAGGGGCCAGGGGAAGTTTCTAGTCCTTCTGCGTAGAGGCAAGGCAGCCTGTTCCCCGAGCTGCTGGTCAAGAGGAGGAAAAATTCCTTTGGAGTAGAAGCATCCAAGTCTGAAGGCATCACAGCAAGGCTGCAGTTCAGAAACATCTGGAAATCCAGGTGCAGGTCTTCCTTCACTTTCCTCTCCATCGTCCTCTCTCTGCTGCCCCAGTTTTCTTTCACCTGTGGGCAATTTATTCTCCCAAGTCAGCTCACCAGGGGGCTTAGAATGTGAAGTGTGGTGGTTCTCAAGGGGTGGCCCTGAACCAGCAGCCGCCAGCCCCTGGGAACTTGTTAGGAATAGAAATTCTCAGGCCCTCTCCAGATGTCCTGAATCGGAAACACCCCTGCCCCCCGCCCCCCAGGAGGCTCCCATCACGGCTTCAGAGGGGGCTGGGTCTGTGGGCTGATCACTGCTCACACCTATTGGCGCACCCCGACTTGCTGGCACAGTGGATCAGTATAAGTGTCACACGAGGACCGCCGTTCTCAAGCAATTCTTCCAGAGCAGGAAGGGGAAAGTCCTTTCTGTCCATCCTTTCCGTTTTTCTTTCTCCTCCTTAGCAGCTGAACTACAGTGTTCGCAGTCAGAATTGGTGTGGAAAAGTAAAACGGAACGTGGTCATAGCTTCGGGCGGGGGGTGGGGGTGGGAGAGGAGGAAGAGGAAGGAAAAAGAAGAGGAAAGAAAGAAGTGGTGCAGACTCCCAGGGATCGGTTGACAGTGCAAATTCTGGCCCAGCACGTCTGGTGTCTGCATTTTGAACCCCCCTCCCACGTAGGGCTTGAAACCACTGGTCCCTGGACTCACCAAATGCCCCCTCTCTACCAACTCACCTTGGCGTTAAAAGGGAGAACTGGCTGCCGCCCAGCACAGAGGTTCTCCCGTCCCAGGGCATGGGAATTATGGGGTGGAGGGCTCATGAAAATGCCCAGCTCTGGGTCCCTACCTCCCACCCCCAGCGTTTACCATTAGGCCCTGCGACGGTGGGGTTGAACATTTTGCATTTCTAACAAGTCCTTCAGGTGAAGCTAATGATGCTGTCATCATTAGCTTTAACTAGCAGGGCATGTCCTGATATTTCTATAGCATCAAGTGACAAAGATCGCCTTTATTTATGCCCGAGGCTAATGATTCCTGGTATCGATTTAAAAGAAGAAGGAGAAGAAGAAGGAAAAGACTATTTACTGTTTCACAAAACGGGCTGGAGTTGTGCCAGGCCCTGACCATCTAAAATAAAATGCAACACCACCATCTGCTGGTTGTCTCAGGAAGTGCACAGGGTGTCCGCAGTGCCGCGCGAAAACAGCTCCTTGCAAATTAATCTTGGCAGACACAATACGTGCTAGACACTAACCACCATCCTCCTCGCCTTTCTTTCTTTAGAGAATAAATGCAGTTTGTGTAGGTAAGAAATCAGTCCCCGCATTCTCACCTGAATGGCACCTGAAAAGTGACAGTGAATATTTGCTGCCTTTTGCCGTGAGCCAGGCATCATCGGCCCGTCAACAATGAGCTCTATGGCCCTGGGCTTCCTACCGGACAGTGAGGTGCAGGCAATCAAAGGAACTTGCTTAGCATCACACAGCAAAGTGCGGTGAAGACAGAAATCAAAGCAGATCGTCTGCCTTCCGCGCTCCCTGCTGGACCACCTCAAAATATAGCCCAAGTGCCCCCTAAACCTGTGCCCTCCCAGAGATTTAGCACTAAAATATGCTTTAGATCCAAACACTTCCACATGCTTTATTTTCTTTAAAAAAAAACAAAACAAAAACAAAAGCAGAAAGCACAGAAAGATGAAGTGACTTGCCTGTTGGTCACACAGCAACTTAGTGACAGGTCAGCAAGTTCCCTTGGGCCCCGTAGGCCGCATGGCACTGTCAGCAGCATTTACTGAGGGTAAAATGCCAGAGCACAAGCACTGCATTCTCTTTGGGGACTATGGCTCTAGGAATAATAACTTCACTCATTAAAATATATTTATAATTAAAGGGCCCATCACATTGCCTATTCTACCAATTAGGAATTGTTTCCCAGACACTCGAATAAGCTATTAACATTTTTGACGTGTACTACCTAGATTATTCGCTCCACACTGTTCCTGGGCTCCATTCATTGTTTTTATTTGTCCTTGTCCTACATAATCATATCTATCAAATCGTGTACGGCACCGCTTGCTAAGTGGATTGTTCGATTTATTCATCTGAAATACCAAGAGCCCATTTGTGTAACACCTCCAAGCATCTTGCTCCCCACCAGTGACATCCCACATGTTTTGGGGAGAAGTGAGTGGGTCTTTGGTGGCCTGAGACCTGTGTTCCTCTCTTGGCAATGACGTCCGTAGCCCGTGCGATATGGGGTGGGTAATAACCTCACTGACCCCTGGTTTTGCCATCTGAAAAATGGGGTTAATAGCACTTCCTATCTGATACGGTCGTTATTGGGATTAAATGAGATCATGCCCGTCAGAATTTGACAAGGTTCGCGGTATCCAATCAGTGCCAACATTATCATTGTTCTCATGAGGCACAACACTGAGTCTTTCTTGAATGAAGGACCGTGAATCTCAAAGCTAGTCCTTAATTTTGCACTTTATCTTTTTCTTTGAGGGTGCAGACCTTTCTTCGGGAGACAGGACTGTGTTACCATTTCAGTGAACACACGGGGAGGCCTGTATCATTGTAAGTAGTTACCACGTGATCCGGCATCCCTTCTTCTGGGCATCTGCCTGAAATGTCGAAAACATTTACTCATAAGTATATATGCACCCTATGCTCACTGCAGCATTATTCACGGTGGCCAAGGCACGGAGACAACGAAGCATCCTTGGACCGATGACTGGATAAAGAGGACATGGAACATGTACGCAGTGGAACACCACTCAGCCATGAGAAAAGATGAAGTCCTGCCACTGGTGACAACACGGATGGATCTTGAGAATATCACGCTCACCAAACTAAGTCAGACAGAAAAAGTCGGGAACCGTACGATTTCGCTCCCAGGAGGGATATAAAACCAAAAGCAACACATAAACAAGACAAATAAAGACTCATAGACATAGACAAATACTATGTACAAGCAGAAACACAAAGCATATCATTAAAGCAAGCATGCATGTAGAACACAGTGTTCTTTCATTGGCATTGTGGTTACCAGAGGGAAAGGGCAGTGGGGGGAGGTAGAAAAGGGTAAAGGGGCCCAAATATATGGTGACTTTGGGTGATGAACACAGAATGCAATATACAGATGATGTTGTTATACAATTGTGTACTTGAAACCCATATGATTTTATTAACCAGTGTCACCTCAATAAACATAACATTTTTTAAAAGTTCTTATAACAATTTCCTTGAAGTTCTTGCACAACTCAATAGGTATATGGGCATTTTCAAGTCTTGAAATCAGTAGGGGGGTTTCATTATATATGTTCTGAATATGTGGGTTGGCAATTTATGCTGTTAAAAGGCTACACACTTTTTCCGTATCAGGAAACAAACAAACCACGAAGCCTTAATGCTGTTTCTTAAGAAGAAGTGGGCTTCTTCTTAAGAAACAGTGTGTGTGGTCTTTCCCCGTGATTCATGAAGGACAGTCTCTTGCTCCAAAAATACATCGCTCCTATGGAGAAACCACTTAGAATTCATAAATCCTTCCATCTACTCAGCAGAAGAAAATTCGATTTGACTGCATTCTTTGTGCTTTATATGCCATAGATATGAAAACAAGGCAGCCTTCCAATCTGCAGGAGGACCTTATGACCCGGCGTGTTTAAATAGTTGTAACGCAAAGAGAAAAGCCGGAATTATTAAAGCGGGTTCAGATTCGAGCTACAAAGCTCGTTCAGTGCAGGTATTGTTCTTCTGCAGGGAAGGCCGGGAGAAAGCGGTGGTCTCAGGGGAACCAGAGATGGCCAGCTCCGTCAGTCTCCCCCGATGGCTTGCTCAGCAGCGTCCACACTTGGGGGCCAGCTGGGGAAGAGGGGAACGGCACCCCTGCCACGGGCCGATACAGTACTGGGCTCTGCCTGCACCCTGGCTTTCATGATCTTCCCTGGTTATCAGCGCCCCTGCAAGTTAGCAAGACTGATGTCTGAGCTGCTGGCAAAGTGGGGAGAAGTGAACCTGACTCGCCCCCCACCACAGGGATGCTCACCCTCGACGCACATGGAAATGACCTGAGTGGCCTTAAAATAATACAGTATACCTGGACCCAGACCCACCCAAGACCTTTGGAAATTTATCCCGGGTGCCCGCATGCAGCCCAGGCTGAGAACCACATTGCTGGTGGACAGGTGGGAGGGACTGGACAGCTGTCCATTGCCAAGCAAGCTGGGCTCTCCTGTCCTCAGGAGGTGCACTGTGCGGGCAGCGCGACATCGTGGTGGGTGCTCAGGCCCAGAAGAGTCAAGGGTCCAGCTCCAGGCTGACTCTGATTGGCTGGGTCTCTTCAGGCCACTCCTGTAACCTGTCTGAACCTCCCTGAGCTGGGCTGCAGTGAGCCCTGGGGTAAGAACCCTCTACTAAAGCCTCAGAAAACCAACACTGTGGCTCTCAAGGAATAGCGTTTACGTGGCCCAGGCTACAGTAGAGAGAATACAGTAGAATATGACTGAAATACGACGTCTCACATAAAGTACGTCTAAGCATTTTTCCCCCAGGTGTGTGTGCGTGCACGTGTACGTGTGCGTGCCTGTGAACAGGGTCTTAATGGAAGATGTTTGTCTTAATTGTAAGTGACCATCAGAAAAGTTTTAAAGGCTCCATTGTCACCTGTAGGGTTTTCGTGAGGATGAAATGAGATGATGCTGTGGTGCACGTCACTCGTGAAGCCCTAGATACATTAGGTAGGTCTACAGATGGACAGGCAGACAGACAGATGGAAAGGCAGGGAGTGGCCTGAAGCACAATGTGTCCAATGCGGCGCGCAGAGGACAGGAGCAGCTGGCAGCTGGCGGAAGTGCGGCTGTGGTACTGCTACAGTGGGGAGGTCTTTGCTCCTAAGAGCATGTGATTTCCGAAGGAACTTGAACTCTCGATTAAGTCCCTAACGTAATAAATGAAAATTTCTACCACCACATTCAGAGTCAAGAAACGTCATATCAAGTTTAAAGGGTTTGGGCAACAGGCTATTACGTATAAATGCAAGGTCTTTGGGTCCCCTTGGGTCCCAAATGATACTCTTCAAAAAAACGTTCCAGATAATTCCGCAAGCTTTTATCGCCATTTAGGATGCTCCGGAGGATGCTGGGCAAGGAGGGGACCAAGGTTCCTGAGGTGTGGCCCCAAACCTCATGGAACTCACTGTCGAATGGAAAGGTGGTCATGGGGAAAAAAAAAAATCTCACAGATTCACAGGACAAATGAAGAAGATTCCAAGTGAGCAGAGAGGGGCAACACTTACTCCAAGCCACCCAGATTCCTTCTTGGTTTAAAGCAGAAATGCTGAGAAACGAGGGGCAGGTCTCATCCTTGGTAATGCTGAAAGACCAGTGACGAAATTTTCCCAGGGTCCCTGAGATATAAGAGGGGAGAGGAATACGTCTTTGGATGAAATAAAAGGGATGTCAAAGATTCCAGAAAGCTACCCAGGCTTCAGTGAGCGGCCTCAGAGCAGAAGCTTCTGCCTGTCTTGAAAAATCCCCCAAGACAAGAACATTAAAAACCCGGCCATTAGCTTGAACTGGGGACAAAGGGAAAACACAGAACTAACAACTGTAAATTATAAATAGACCCTTCTAGAGTCTTAACTTTTTCCCCATCATTCACTGTTACCTTGTTTCCAACTACACTGACAACAGTTGCTTTTTAAAAGTTGGTCTCTGCTGAGTTTCTTTTCCTCCAAAGGGAGTCTGCTAAATTTTCACCAAAGCAACAGCTCTTTTTATTTTGATCTTTCTAGTTTATTTGTTATTTGCTTTAATGATTATTAACAGGTACTACTGGCACAAGCAGGCATGGATACAAACACAACTTGCTGGTACACATGCAGTTCAACAGGTGGGAACACAGGGGGTCCCAACTTCAGAACAAGAACCGCCCCCCCGTGCCATCAGCTTCTGGGGGCCACCCGCACGTGTTTTGCAGGCTGTGTGTGTGTGTCAATGAAAGGATCACCTGCAGACAGAGAGAATGGAGGAAATGTTAGTCCCAAGGTGAATAATAAGACTCCAGTACCATGGGCGTCCAACCTGCAGCCCATGGGCTGCATGTAGCCCAGGCTGGCCATGAATGCAGCCCAACAAAAAATGTAAACTTACTTGAAACATTATGAGCCCTGGCCGGCATGGCTCACTGGATTGCGTGCCAGCCTGCAAACCAAAGGGCCAGTGGTTCGATTCCCAGTCAGGGCACATGCCTGTGTTGCAGGCCAGGCCCCCACCTGTCATGTGGTGCATGACAGGCAACCACATGTTGACGTTTTACTCCCTGTCTTTCTCCCTCCCTTCCCCTCTCTCTATAAATAAATGAATAAAATCTTTTTTTTTTCAGGAAGTGGTCGAATTATGGCTGCATTTTTTAAAAATTATGAAGGGCTTTTTTTGTGTGTGATTATGTGTCACAGTGTATTTAATGTGAGGCCCAAGACTACTCTTCTTCCCGTGTGGCCCAGAGATGCGAAAAGGTTGGACACCCGGCAAGTCTAGCCGATCACTCTGTTATCTGGACATCGCAACACACATCCCTGAGAAAGCTGCAGTAGGTCTTGGACGCGAATGCAGCCTGCCATCCTCGTTTTAGAAGATTTGCCCAAATTTAATTGGTACCTTGAGTTGCTAGCTCCACAGTCGATCAATAACCCTTCTGGCCTGACAGGATCAGCTTCTCCAATGCCTTCCAGCCTGGGCAGCCCCGCGCCACACTGCTGACCACCCTTTGCCCCTGCTCCCTGCCCCCCAAGGCCAGTCTGTGTGGACTGCGTCAACACACCGTGGGTGGAGTGCTCTGCCCTTGGGCTTCCTATTGGGTTTAGCTAATGGGGATACCAGGCAGGAAATTAGAGGAAGGGAGGGGAGCAAGGTGACCTCAAGCTGTCCATGTCCTTCTACAGAAGGACACTGCTCATCTTACAGCAACAAGCTTTATCCTGCTCTCCTTCTCTCTGGTCCGCCGGGGCTGCCCTTCGGTTTACGCGCCATCCTGTCTCCACCCACACTTTGCTGATCAATCTTGCGAGCAATAAATCTTCCTTGAACGGTCCTCATTGGCGTGGGCCCTCTGTCTCGTTTTGACCCTGACCGATGCACCACTGGGTGGCACTCTGGCATTCTGGCCACTGTCTTCTGCTTCCATAGCCCCAGGGAGAGAAAGCCAATGGGGGGCGATCCAGTTACTAAAATACAGCGTTCCTCTTCTCAGGTATTGTCAGGAATCCAAAGCTGCTCTTGGGAAAACGCACGAGGTGGCGAGGGCGTGGGGTTGTTGGAAAAGTTACCGGTCCACCTGCTCGCTCTCCACACAGCTGTCCTGCCTTTCGGACAAGGCGGTGTCCTCTTACGGACGTGGACACACTGTAACTTAGAGGAGAAAAGACCTGACTCCCAGGAAGCCAGCGGCAATAAACGAGCCATTACGGATGCCTTGACAGGGCGAGAACTTGGGCGGTCCCGCTTTGCAAAGAGCATCTTCTCTCTCCGTTTTGGGAAACTTCAGGTGGCACTGGGAACGTGCTGAATCATGAGTAAAAATTACTAGTTACAAATTCAATCATCACAGATATTGATTAAGGGCTGTGTGCCGGAATCCACGCTGCATGCTCTCCGTGCCCCGACTCAATTGAACTTCACCAGGGCCCCAACAGTCGTGACGATTGTTCTTCGTGTCCACGGTGGAGGGATCTGAGGCTGAAGAGAGAGAAGAGGCTCACAATCGGTCACACGGCAAAAGGCAAAGACAGCGTTCAAAGCCAGGTCTGGCTGGTTCCTGTACCGCGGGGGGACGGCAACAGTCGAACAAAATGCAGACTGCAATTAAATGCAGCCTTTGTCACTTAAGTGCTTGGGTCACCTCGAGCAGGTCACCAAGACTCAGGATCCTCATTTATAAAAGGAGACTAATATCACCCATGGCCCAGACGAATTGGAGTCTGCTCTGTCCCCACAGAGATCCCTGTCACAAGGTAGGTGTCCGAGGATGTGCAGGTGGTTGAAATTGCAAGGACACGGTGGTTCTCTTTGCTTTTACATGTCTGATATTTTAATTCCTTATTTTGACCAGCTCAGGGCTTAAGTTGAGGAATAATAATAACCTTAAACAAAACAACTATCATTTCTTTTATGCCAACATTACTCCAAGAACACTGCATGTGCTGTCTCATTCCAACCCCACACAACCCTAAAAGGGAGGGACGATAATTATCCTGATTTTCGCAGTGACTGCACTGCGTACCAGAGACGGCAGGTAACTTGCCCAAGGCTGCACAGCTGGGAGGTAGCAGAGCTCACACGAGAGCCC
This sequence comes from Mormoops blainvillei, assembly GCA_004026545.1. Classification (NCBI taxonomy): domain Eukaryota; kingdom Metazoa; phylum Chordata; class Mammalia; order Chiroptera; family Mormoopidae; genus Mormoops; species Mormoops blainvillei. The sequence continues at coordinate 63,352 of PVJD01008718.1, forward strand.
CAATCTGCCTAGCTCCTGCGCCTTTGCTCTTAACCACTGCCCTATATCCCATAACTATTTTTATTGCATTAAACAAACCATTTGTATGCTTACTCTATGCCAGGAGCTGTTCTGAACACTTCAAATATTAACTTATTTAATCTTCATAAAAATGTCATGAGGCAGATGCTCTCACCATCCTCATTTTTACGGGCGGAGAAAACTAAAGCCCAGAGACACTGAGTAACTTGTCTAAGATGGCACCACCTTCCCAATTCTGAATCCACTTTTTCTTAAGCTCACAGAGGAAAGCAAGACCAGGCACCATGGCGTTTGGGGGAGCGACAGGTTTGAGGGGCCCACGGGCTTCCTGATATGAACGGTCATGCTGTAAAATTGTGCCTTTTGCAAATGGGCGAAGGAGACAGCCATTGGCTTTCAAGCCTCAGCCTTGCCATAGACCCGCAGGGGAATGCCAGAAAGATGCGAAATGCAAGCCCTTTGCTGGTTTGACCTCGGACGTGTGTGAGAACCTTCACCACACTTGTCTGTGGGCAGAATAATTCTGGATTAAACGTCTACCAACAGGCAGCCCGGAGCCAGGACAAATGAGCCGGAGAAGAGCCCAGCCTCTTGTCTGACAGGGAGACAGCGGATGTGCTGGGCTGAATAGTAAAGGTTAATTGCTCTGAGTAATACTGTGGCACTTCATCCTGGTGCCAAACGAACTGAGACAATATTGACCAAGAGTCAGCCAACATCAGAATGCAAACACGCAGGGAAATCCAAGTCCTTGGGCAGAGAGGGTCCAAGGAAGAATCTCAACATCCAGGAAGATCGGCCAAGGGCAAGGCCATCCCTGCAGAACCTAAAACCTGGAGCCTTAAGTACCAGCATCCTACTGCTAGAAGCTCTGTCTGTGCCCGGCCTCTGCGCGTGTGGCTCTCTGTGCTGCAGGCACCGTCCTCCACCCTGCTGGGCCCTGGCTTTTGCCAGACCGATGCCACTGTTATATTCGACTCTCACATAAAAGGGATTTCTTTGGGGAAGTCTTTCTCCCCACTCTGGGCTGAGATGGGTCATCCCGTCCTCAAGCCTTGTTTCCCCCTTTGTTGGCTGCTTTTTGAACACCTTTTTGTTCTCAGCTTATACGTACGTCTTCCTCCCTGTTGTTAGTCTGTGGCTCAGACAGAAACTGCGCTCTTTTTATATTTGTATCCTTTTGTAATCTTAGCACTTAATACAGTGCCTGGCAAGTTCGTGCTCAATAAATATCAGAAAGGAAAAAGGATGAGTGGATGAATGAATGAATGAATGAATGGCTGGATGGATGGATGGATGGATGGATGGATGGATGCACAGATGGACAGATGAGTGGATGGATGGATGGATGGATGGATGGATGGATGGATGGATGGGTGGATGGATGGGTGGGTGGATGGATGAGTGGATGGATGAGTGGATGGATGGATGAGTGGATGGATGAGTGGATGGATGGATGGGTGGATGGATGGATGAGTGGATGGATGGATGAGTGGATGGGTGGGTGGGTGGATGGATGGACACATGCATGCATGAGTGGTACTTGGATGAATTGGCAGGTAGGCGGGTGAACGGATGGTGGAGTGGATGGATACATGCCTTTAGTAGGCAGCTAATGCAGAGTTTCCATCTTCTGGAATTCAAAACCTTGTCTTCTCTCACTGTAATTGGTCCATAAAATCCTGCAAATCCATCCTTGGGGGAAGGCCCAAGCCACACTGCCCCTTTCTCAGAATATAAGTTGCCTTATTTTAAACTTTTTCCCCAAAAGATGGTCTAGTTGCTAACTTTAACCAGATGTCACCTGCATAGAAATCTAGTTTAGTGTGGCTCACATCCATGATTGACCCTAAGGGACTAAAACCACACCCCCCTTTGTTGTTAAAGGACAATGACCCCCGTAGGGCGATTCCTACCCTGGCTCTCTGGCGCGCCATTGGTTCCCGAAGCTATGGGTGACTGGGGCTGGAGGGGTTAAACCACAGTGAGATGGTAGTTGGTTTGAAGGAAAAATAACCACAAGCCATTACAAGGAAAATCAGATCTGGAGTTGAACTTCAACTCTATCACTTACCTGCTGTGAGATCCTTGCTAAATTTCTTCTGTAAGCACCTCTTTCCTCATCGGTAAAATGAGGAATGGGAACCATTGAAAAATAGTGTAAAAGGTTTCATTCAAGGGGCTGGGTCAGGATTTAAGAATAATAGCACAGTGTAGCAGTTGTTTAGTCAATAAAAGGTTGACACAGTAGCTGTAGATGGAAGTAACCCAAGTGGTAATACAGACACTTTCGACCCAATTAAGAAATGATGGACGGTACACTGGGATAATATTTCACAAATTATGGAATACTTACCAGCGGCGATAGAGAAGAAAGTCTTTCATTGTATTTTAAATAACGTTAAATCCTCAACTAAGAAAGTGAGAACGTTATTCCCTAGGCAACTTTCTTTCAATCGTGAACTAACGTTTCTAATTATGTCAAGGAGAAAGTTTTCGTTTGATGCTGGAATTTCTTTAACATTCTTAGTGATGAGCAGGACTCAGGCGGGGATCTTGGGTGGGCGACAGAATCGAGCTAGAACAGAAGGTCTTTCTTCACACGTGTTACGTTATTTTTTAACGATATCTTTTATTTGTGGGAAATAGTGCCAGTTTTTATTTTATGGTAGTCATATTCAATTTTTTCAAATACATTAAATAAAATTGGGAGCCAACTTAGAGAAAAGATTTTAGTAATAGTTTAGGTGGCATGGCAGGTGGGCAGCACAGCAAACCAAGACAGATGAACATACTGGCAGCCCGGTGGGGACTCACGCACCCGCGCACCTGCCGGGGTCGGGAAGACCCAGGGCACCTACTACCCACCTCGGTGTAAACTCTACCTCAATAAAAAGAGCTTGGTGCCTAGGCATTGTTCCACAGCTTATGTGATTTTTTAAAAAAATAATAGTTATGTACTGAATTTTAAAATTATATGTGCTGTTTTAAATATAGATACACATTGCATATTAATTATATGCAACTATGTTTATAGATAATGTTATATATTACATTAAATATGTAACATATTAACTTACATTACATAAGTAACATACAAAATATTTGTAGCCCTACAGTCACAAGGATACTTTCACATTTTCGTGGAGACATGGGGTCCCCTACTCTTCTCTTTTGTACTTTTGATAAAAACCTGGGCATAAGAAACAGTTTGTGATTCTTTCAAATTTACCCTAAGAAAAATGGGAGCACAAGGGGGAGGATAAATAGCAAATGATTCTGGCATTCGGGGCCAGAGGGGGAGGAGTCATGGGGACCCAGGTGGACGAGGGGACCCATGTCAAGGTACAGAAAACATCCAGTCCCAATCAATTGTGATGAGAGGATATTACCAAACGCTTATATTTTTTATAAGCAGTTAGAACTGTGAATTTTCATATGCTGTCCCCTGATTATTAAATGATGGCAACTAATCCCTGATTTTAAAAACACTCTTCCCTCCAACAACATTATGGAAGACTGTTCACTAGGACCACGCCCCTCACACCATTTAGGTCTTCCTTCTGCCCCAGCTGAGTGGTGGACACTGCTCAGTAAGGGACCCAAGTGCTGAGGACTGAAAGGAATTGAGTATCAAGAGTCCATTTTTTTGTCAGTTGACAAAGAACAAAGACAAACGTCCGATAAACACGTGCCAACAATTTCAACCTCATGTCACCAATGGAAAAGAAATTACAAGACGGAACACTGATGAGAGACCATATTTCTTTACTAAGCAAACATCATATAATTTTTTTAGCAGCTAATGCCTTGGATACAAAGAAACTGTCCTCTTGCACACAGATTCATTCATTCATTCACTCTGTGGCAATACGGATGAGGGTGACAGAGACCCAGCCCCTGGCCTCAGTGAGAGCCACTGAGTTGGAGAGGAATTTGGCCACAAATGAAATGAATGCCCTCAAAACATGACTACCCTTTGACCCAACAGGTTAACATCTGGGAAGTGCTCGTAGGAGAAAAACCTGGGAAATGACTGCAATAATCTTGCTGCAAAGACATTTATCTCTTGTGTTAATAACAGCAGACTCTGTCAGACACTTAAGTGTACAATGTGACCAGTAAGTCATTCATCTGGGGTACAGCCACATAAGGGAACTCCCAACCCTATTTTAAATGACATATTTGGCATTGCAAATAATGATTGTCAAAAAAGATATCTTGGTTCCAAAACGCATTTTCAGAATCACTAATACGTGTGTGATATTGATTTGGAAAGAGAGAAATACCAAAAGAGTATTTCTCGATGATAGAATTATAGATTATTCTTCCTTTTATGTGCTGGCTCTCTGTATGTTTCATGAAATACATCTATTCCTTCTGTAATGAGGAAAAAAGGGAGCAATTTTCAAAGTTTCAATCTCTAGAACCCCTTCCACTCTTGAAAATTACTGAGGACCCCAAATGTTTTTATTCATGTGGGTTAGAGAGAGTAATATTTACCATATTAGAAACTAAAACTAAGAACTTTTCAATATTGTTATCAATTCATTTTAAACTAATAATAAACCCAGTCCATGTTGCCAAAAATAACACTTTTATGAAAATAACTTTTTTTCCCCAATAGTTTCCAACCAAATTATTTGGTTTGTTCCAAAACAGGAAAAAAGGCAAAAATATGGTATGATATTGCATTTTGGGCAAATGTCTTTAATTTCTACCTTCAGGGAAGACAGTTAGAGCCTCATGTCTGCTTCTGCATTCGACATGTTTCCATATGTTATTTTGGTTGAAGCAGATGAAGAAAACCCAGCCCCACACAATTATGTGGTTGGGAAAAAAAGAAGTATTTTAATCACCTATTCCAATAGTGATGGGTACCATGACACTACACCCCAACGTGACAGGTGATACAGTTTCTTGAAGTTAGTCGCAGTGTGAACTCTGCAACTATATCAATGTGCTTTTTATTCCCTCTGTACCTGCGAGAGGATGAGAGAAGAAGGCAAATCGCATGTCAGTGGTATTGTGAACGGGGTTAGAAAGGCTCGGCACCCTCCCTGGATCCTGGACCGCACTGAGAATCCCCTTCTGAAACTGCACCCAGGAAAGCGCACGGCTCTAGGAACTGCAGTGATGATAGGTCCACGTTTTCGGTTTGCGTGCATCTGGATAACCTTTTGAAGAGCTTACTGCACTTTTTACAGTGTGCATGTCAATTTTTTAAAAACCCACCTTTCCTGGGGCCACCACCACGATTTGGTTCTAGGAGAAGCAGTCTCTGGGGTGATTTGCCTGGAGGGACTTTATCAGGTTTGATCTTGTAAACCACCCCTGTGAGGGAGGGACAGAGGCAGGACTGGGGTAGGGAGAAAGTGGACGCTGCCATAGAGTCATCAGTGAGGCCTCTGTTCATCTGGCAGGGAGCCGGAGAGCCGGGGCGCACCCCGAGCTGTTCCCCTGAAACCAGGTGACCAGGTCTGTCCGTCTCTGTGCCCACTGAGTGCCCTGGAAAGGGGCTTCATCTGGGCAGATGGCAAGTGCCAGAGAGAGAAAGAGCATCCTTGGCTATCCCTTCCAGAAGCGGGGGCTGAAACCCTCAGGGCTGCAGGGCTGATCTCAGCCGGTCACTGTGGCCTCCACTCCAGCCGGGGTTAGTCACCCCCGGACTTGGGATTGGAAACCCTGTGCCTCTGTTTAACTCCAGGTCCCTCTGCAAAGGGACCCTCTGAACACTGCTTCACCTCACGCAGGCTCTGTTCTGTAAGACAGCACAGGTGACCAGCACGCTGGTCGGTCCTCAGTTAATGGCAACAAGAGGAACGGGTGGGTCTGCCCACCCCCAGGCCTGCAGGAACGCGGGGGCCCCGCCCTCCACTCCTCCAGCTGTGAAGATCAGCCCCGCCTGTCATTTGCAAATATAATCATCGGGCTCACAGGCAATTCACTCTGGGCCCTCACGGGGTGCATTCTGGGAAGGGGGAGGCACTTTCCCTGGGGATTTACACGCTTTCCCCGATGTTGATGGCAATGGGCGTGTTGACCAGGAAGGGGGAAGGCAACTGCAGAAACTGTGGCTTGAAAAAAACTCTTGATTCTGAAGTGCTAATATGAATAAAGTGAAATATTTGACATAGAAATATCCATGATTATCATACAAGACAGGGGCAGGGGTGGCTCAGTTGGCTGGAACGTCGTCCCCTAACCCCAAGGTCATTGGTTCGATTCCCAATCAGGGCACATGCCTGGTACTTCTCTCTCACATGGATGTTTCTCTCTCTCTCTCTCTCTCTCTCTCTCTCTC
>PVJD01008719.1:0-69710 GCA_004026545.1 Mormoops blainvillei
GGAAAAGAACAAGTAAAACTGTCTTTATTTGAAGATGACATGATACTGTATATAGAGGACCCCAAATATTCCACCAGGAAACTAGTCAAACTGATAAATGAATTCAGCAAAGTAGTAGGATACATAAGTAATATTCAGCAATCAGTTGCATTCTTATATGCCAATAATTAACTAACAGAATGGGAAATTAAGAAAACAATCCATTCACAATTGCTTCAAAAAGAATAAAATACCTAAGAATAAACCTAGCCAAGGATGTGGAAGACCTGTGCATGGAAAATTATAAGACACTGAAGAAAGAAATTGTAGAAGATACATATAAGTGGAAGAACATACCATATTCATGGCTAGGAAAAATCAACATCATTAAAATACCATTACTACCCAAAGCAATCTATAGATTCAGTGCAATTCCTATCAAGATTCCAATGATGTATTTCTCAGAACTAGAAGAAATGTTTCAAAAATTTATATGGATCCACGAAAGGCCCCAAAGAGCAACAGCAATCCAGAAAAAGAAGCACGAAGGTGTAGGAATTACACTACCTAATATCAAACTATACTACAAGGCCATAGTAATCAAAACTGCATGGTACTGGCATAAAAGCTGACACATAGATCAATGGAACAGAATAGAGAGCTCAGAAATAAACCCACAGCTTTATGGTCAATTAATATTTGACAGTGGGTGCAAGCACATACAATGGACTAAGGATAGTTGATTCAATAAATGATGTTGGGAAAATTGGACAGATTCGTACAGAAAAAGGAAAGTAGACCACCTTCTTATACCACACACAAGAATAAATTTAAAATGGACCAAAGCCTTAAATGTTAGACCTGAAACCATGAATATCCTAAAAGAAAACACAAGCAGAAAAATCTCAGACATTGCTCATAGAAATTTTTTATCAGATAAATGAACTATTCTGAAGAATGTTAAATTATTTCCAATTTTATACTTTTAAAAAATATTTCAGTTCCAGAGATCATACCACATTAGGTATCACATTAAATGAGTTACTGAATAATTGTTGCATTATCCTTGCCAAGTGAGGGTGGTATATTGGAGAAATAGGAAAGTTGCAGATCACACAGGACTTTGCAATTTAAACAATGAAATTACCTGGCCTGTGTGAGAGAAGTGAAGTGTGTGCCATCACTGCTCCTCCAGTTCCATGGCACTGCTCAAGTAGTGTGGGTAGAGTTACTAGAGCCATCAGCATTGAAAATAAACATGATCCCATCATTACCATCACTTTTAAAAAGAATGTATTTTAAGGAGTTTGGGAGATGCATTTTAATGAAATAGATACAATATTTATGATAAATTTCAAAAATGTTTTACATAGCAATGAGCTTTAAATTCAGTTGACCACCAAAACTTCATTTCCTTTCTGAGTCCTTTCTTACTGGCTCTAGTAGGAATGTATTCAAATGTGTTCTCAGAGTTTACCCAATCCTCAGATACATAACTCATTTATGGTATTATTTTGTTGATGGGCTGTGTCTCCTGTTCACCAGACTGTGAACCACTTATTAGTGAAAACAACATTTTCTTAATCTTTGTAATTCGTAGCATCTTACAAACTGCTCGGTGTAGAGTAGGTTTCCAATAAATGTTTGTTAAATAAACTTGTGAATAAATGTCATCTGTCACTCAGTGTTTAAAACTATTTATTCCCTCAATGTGATGTTAGCATGTCTTCTGTCTTGATATCTTTTATTACTGAGACAGAAAAAAGTGAAATGGTAGCACATGACTTATTAAAGTTCGTGTTACAGAACTGGAATTTGCCTTGCAGGTTCTTCAACTTTAACAAACCCAATATAGTCACATTTCCAGTGTATAAAAATGTTTACTGAATCCTGGAAGTAATTTCTGTTGCTGCCATATAAATTTGTGTTGTTAATTCTTTTACTATAATGATTGAATCGGAGATTTGAACACATACAAAGTCAAATTGTTCCTTTCATTATGTTTAAAATGTATCATTTATATTTTCAGTAAGTTTTCTATATATTAATGACCATGCATTTACTATAATCTGTAATTATTTTGGATACTATTTGAATGTGAAAATTGTAAGAAAGATTATATTTTTCCTGTATCTCTCTCTCTTTATTTTCAAATACTAAAAGAATGGTTCCTTGAAGGCATGGATAATTAATTTTTATATATGCACATGTGTGTGTGTGTATTTCTACTTTCTGTCTTCTTTGGGAAGAAAGCAAATTTCAAAATAAAGAAAACCTTGAATGAGGATGTCGAGGTTGCACATTCTCTACACAGAGAATTCTTTGCAGCTCAGGTATTTCAGGGGGAAAAAGTGCCTGAGAAAAATATTTCCATCTCTGCCCCAAGGAAATAAAGTTACAACCAGTCAACTAATCTAATAACTTCTCTTACTCCTTTTATAGGTTCATCGTATAGGTAGACTGATTTTCCTCATTTTCATTCTCTTCAGTTTCTTTTTTAGCCTCTGATTCCCTATTGGTATCTATTGAAAAGTACACAATTGCAATTTTAGCATTAAATTTCTTTATAACACTGCTTGTCTTCTTTCTTCTTATTGATCCAAACCTACATGCCAAATCGGTGAAGCAAAGTGAGTTTAATTCTTCTCTTGGCTTGTTTACTTTCCTTCTTCATCAAGCAGCAGCAATTAAAAAATACAACACCTCAATCCTTTTTGATATAATTACATGAGCAATTCTTATGAAGACCTGCTAATTATTAATTCCTTTACACTTTTCATCCTTTCCCCCATTCTCACTGCATCCCCCAAAGTTAGCCACGGCAGAAGTGGGACATCTGCTCAGAAAAACATTTAGATTGCTAATGATTCTTTTTAACATCTGTTACACTGCTACTGAACAGTTGTTGTTTCTTTAAGGAGGCTCAAGGGACAAGACCTACGTCACCTTAATAGTGGGTACTTTTTGGAAGTAGTAAGTCCTGTGCCTTTGGGAGTTATCCGGAAGCGCTATTGTGTACATACATAACTTAACATGTCCAGTCTTATATTTCTTCTTTGTCCAGTGCAGTATTTCTGATTAGAGTAATTTGTGTCTGGTAATATTTGTTAGGGTTCTTTTAATTTTTTATTTTTTGGTCTTCTTAGTCCATTGCTCATTACAGTTGCACTTTTAAAGAGAAATGGTATTAAACACAAAACATAGCTCATATTTCCTGTTTAATTGGATATGAGCTTTTTATCAAAAAAATTCAAATGGGCTTTGATACCAACAACTCAATATGTATGATAATTCACAATAAGGAAATTACTTGAGAATATTGGCTGAGACCAAATATTTTACTTTGTTTTTAGCAAATGCACGTGTATTTATTCACAAGGTCTTTGCATAAAAAGAAATAAAAAGAATTCCTTTTTAATGTGTTTTCCCAGATATCCTGGAATTACTCTCTTGTTCTCATGCTGCAAAATAATAATCATGTTCCTCACACATTCAGACCACTGAGGCCAGAAATTACCAGTGAAACAAGATGAAAATAGTGGTGAAAAATCTAAAAGGAATTTTCGGTAGTCAGGCTTGTCTGCAAAAATACCCAATATCTGACACACAACTTAAAATAAGTATGAGATAATTGCGTATTGCTAATTCATTTTCCATTCAATTTGAGATTAAGCCAAATCTAATATTTAAGGGAGTTACTTGTCATTGGACATTTATTTATTAGCTGATCTGTTCTACGTAGGAATATGAATATGTACAGATAGATATATAGCAGATAGTAGACCTATGTCAAGCTTTCTCATATTCTGCACAGTCTTGCTATTTTCCTTTGTCTTTCATCTGCAAAAAGCCCTTTTGCAGCCTCTGGTGGATGAATCAATTATGATACTGGGGAAAATTACCTAATGTTTTTATAGGAATTTATATAACTATACAGAATCTTTTACTTTACATCATAAATGAAAACACTAATATCAGTGATTTATAATGGTGGTTATTTTTCCTCTGACATCTTCAGACAAATATTGTGGGTTTATGGTTTTTCCACCTTAGGAAAAACCCAAGTAGAAAACAATAGCAACTGAGTAACAATCAAATGAACGCAGGTCCCTGGATTCTTTCACTTTGGACTTTTCACTTAGCTGTGATTAGATAGGGACAAGTGGTCTTTTATTTAAGGTATTTTGTTAAGGAGTTGATTTATAAAAGTAAATCATCTGTAGTTTGTTAAATCAATTAAGTAACAGCTCATCTAGTGTAAGTTTTCTCTGGGATGTATAAGGCAATTTTATGTCAGCCTGGAATTTAAGAGCTAAATGTTTTTGTTCTTCCTCTTTCCTAAATATGTTCAGTAAGTGATACATTACTTGACTGATGAGTAATTTAAATAAAAAATGTTGTAGACAACATACATTAGTTGAAATAAAAGAAGTAATGATGCAGCTTAAACAGATCATGCCCTCATGTAAAAAGTAGCACTAGAAAAGTCTACTTAGTACAAAACAAAATATGACAAGTGGAATCCCTTTATGGCTAATTCTAGATCCAAAATTCCCTGATTCTAAGACCTTTATGTTTTTCGAATACATTAAAATTGTGCTTTATAATAGAGTTTGATTTACTTACATAAAACACCTGCATGGAAAGTTTAAACAGTTGGACATTTCATTCTATTGCTTTCTTAAATTTTAATTTTTTAAGGTTTAATGGTAAACTTTTGAATTGAAATGAATATCAATCTTATCGTACAGTCTACCTCCCATCATTTCACACATACTTCATTTCCATATGAGATCGTACTGGGTTCTATCCAATGAGTTGTTTCAGGTAAAACATGGGAAATTTCAGAACAATCCAACAAAGAGTGATTCTGCTTCAGGCCCTACCAGTGACTTTCCTTCATGGTTTCTAAGAACTGACTTCCTTTGCTTTCCCTGTTTTCCTACCTTCCTTTCTTCCTTCCATCCAACCTTCTCTTTCCTTCTTCCCTCCCTCTCTCCCTTTCTTCTTCCCTTCTTTCCTTCTTTTTCTATTTTCACATGTCTAAAATTTATATGTATCTCATGATTAATTACATCATATTTTAATGATTAATGTTTTACTTTCTCAGTGAACATTAAATAATATTACATCTTACCATTAAAGACATCTTAGAGTCAATAAACATGGTAAGCAGGTGCTTAAGAATATGTTGAATTTATGAGCACCTGTTGGTCAGATTACGTATAATATCCTTTTAAGCAACAGCTAACACCTGATGCTCTTTATCCTTCTTGAGCGCCCAGAATCAATCCCAGCCACTCACTAATTTTTAAACTGATATTTCCTTTACTTTCCTATCAGCCAATTATCCAAATTACATGTTGAGAAGAGAAAACTTACCCTGGTATATATCAAATATGCTAGATCATGAGACCACAGTGATTTGTGGAACATTAATGATGAGAGACTCAAGTGAATTTTTATAGCATAACATCTGAAATCACTAATGTATGCTCAGGTGGCATTTCATTATGTGAATAAACTTTTCTCCATATATCTTAAACTTTTAAAAAATCCACCCAGTCAAAAAAACTTTAATAAAGATGTAATATTCTTTCATATTTTAGACAGCAAAATGTATGCTTGAGACCTTTGTAGTATTTTATTTCTGCTTCTGCACATCCATCCAGCAAAGCATCAATTCCATGGCCTTAGGTACTACTTTGTCTTTCTTGTCATTCCTATCATTGGGGAAAAAATGAAAAAGTATGTAGGTGATGTGGCCCTGGGTTTGTTGTGTATTCAGAACTGAGTAAGATAAAAAGACCTGCTTGAGTAAATCTTACCAAAAACAATCTAACATCACTAGCAATGACAACAGTGCCATCCAATAGCCTGCTATTTGTTCATATGCAGAAGGAGGCAAAAATTGAAATTAGCAAGCCAATTTATGCCTTTTCTCACCACATGCATCTTTTTATTCAAGGGACATGGAAGCCCCTTCCATTTAGCACCACTCAGGATCCCCTGGGTGTGTCTCTGTCACCATGGTGAGTCTCAACTGTCTCGAGATGTCTCATCTCGCTTGCCTGAGTGTCAGGTATTCTATCTCAAAGGGTATGTGTGTGTTTGCATTGTGTTTAGAACCCCAACTAAATATAATATTGCCAAATTTGAATCTAATGTTTCAAAGTGAATTTAATAAGCACACACTGCACAAAGCCAAACTAATACATTTATCAAACACAAAGCCAGCAAAAGCAATAGCATTGTATACAGTGGCCCTGCATTGCATTTATTCCAGAATAAGCAATATTTAAAAACTCATTTTAATCATTAAATTCCTTAGAAAGGTCAAGATCATTATATATTTTTCTTGGACTGTTTAATTTATTGTTCCCATTTACTCAGCTGCCTTCATTACTATGCAGATATAAAATAATAGGAGAAATTTATAGAGGGAGGTTATCTTCAGAGTATTCATTAGTACAGAGAATTAGTAATATTTATTAACATCTATTAAAAATGGGAAATGTTTTAGCAGGACTTATGTTCAAATGGTTTACTTATAGTTCCTAAAACATTGTTTGGAAAAGGCACTTAGGTTAGTAAGAAATTTAAACAAAAAGGAAATAGAGAAAAATAGCTATTAAATCACTTTCTTCATTTATATTTATTATGTTTGATCCTCAGATTTTAGTGAAAAGGCTCTTCAGTTCTCAAGGTATGCATATTAGCAACAAGAAATAAATAATCAATGTTATTTCATCCAGACTTAAAGTAAGCCTGTTTTATGTCTTTGTTCACACTGAGCTGGGGGGAAAAAAAAAAAAAAGTACCAAAGGCCAGTTCTTAAGCCAATCAAACGTTTTACTCCCACCTTGTGGCAGTGTGCTGCATGGCTAGTTTTCCAAATTGGAGACCTCAGAATCTGGGTTGAAAGTGACTTATTTTTACATTGTCTTAAGCACTGACAAAAATAAGATTGATTAGGAAAGAGGCTTTGTGACCCACCAAATATGGAGGTCGGTGATGCAGGGCTTCTGCAGCATACTCATCAGCAAAGAGCGATACCGAATGAACGGCGCTGTAGAAAAATAGGCCCCTTTCTCTACCTTCCACGTAGAATCCGCAGAAGTTTTGCAGGCTCCTTTTTCTGACTACACTAACAAGCTTTGTACATCAAAATTTAAAATGTTTCTAAATGTCAAAATTATTTCACAAGCCGAATTTAGAGTGTTAACAAAAGAACACCTTTTCATCTGCTTTCTTTCAGCACTAAAAAAATGTACAAAGAAACACATAAGATAGCTCCAAAAAGATACTACATAAATTACATTTTCTGCAGAAGTATAAAGACAACTTAGCTTGAATGCTTATTTACATAACTTTCTCTCCTTTTCTTTTTCATTTCTGTGAATTGAGAAATATATGGAAGAGATGTGTTTGGCTGCTAAGTCAGAGAAATAGATCTGAGATTTTTTCTTTTTTAATTTCCTTAGACTCCTGTTTATTCTAAAGTTCACTACCTCAAAGTGTCAGCCAAAACTACGCTCATCATATTCTTCTCTCGCAGATTGATTTTACTCTCTCCCTAATTGAGTTTAACATCCGTCTTTATTAGAAAGAACACTCAGCTTGTCTCAGCTAGAATAAAATAAAAGCATCTTAGTTTGATTTTACAACAACCTTGGAAACAGCAATTCTTTTTTCTCCTTAGTATAGCCAAGGGCTTCTTGGAAGGAGTCTGTGAGCCCTGCCATTGTGTTTCACATTGGCCTGGAAATTTCTGGAAACAACTAACTTTGTACTTTCCAAAGGTTCTTTCCACCAGAAACTGTACTGGTTTCAGCACAATTCAACTTGTGACTAACAGCCTGAAGTTGCCTTTCCATTCAGTCTTGTCAGATTGAGTTCAGGGAGATATAGTTAAATGGGTTCTATTATTTCATAAATGTAGAAAAGTATGAGTGAGGAGTTAGCCTAATTTATGAAACAGAATTCCTAATTGATTTGAAACTGGATATTCTCTTTTAATAAAAGTGCTAATGAAATAAATCTATTAAATATCATTTTTTATTATTTGTAAGATACAAATGATACATATATAAATATATATGTGTATATATACATATACACATATAAATAGATGGATATATGTAGGAGTATATGTGTAGTCTTGAACACATACATATATGTTTTTATTCTTCCTAATTTTTGAATAAGAGTGATATCAGTTTGGCATTTTTCAGTCCTCAGAGTATCTAGAGGATAGAAGAAATAATCAAACTTATTTTTCATTAAGGTGCCTATCTTTTTTATCCCTTAAAAATAAGCGATAGATGAGTTTTTACTACTTAATTGTTATTTACTATAAATTATTTTTTAAGTTAAAAAATAATTCATTCTCATTATCATGATTATCTTTTCTTTTCTTAAAAAAATTTTTAGGCATTTTAAAATGCTTGACTAGAAATTCCTTTTCTTCATGATGACATTAATTTCAAAGTACCAGTCACACAGCTGTTCAACATTTCAAGTTGAAGATGTGTGGGGTTGGAACAGTATACAAAAGTCCCCGATATCCACTTTATTCCTCATGCAGTAGTAACTTTTACATAACTGTTTCCCAGTTCCTAAAAACACGTAGAAGAGTTTTGCTAGTAAACACAGTTTGAGACAGCTTAACACTTGTTTCTTTGGTATATGAGAGGATTATTTTTTCTTTGCAAAACTATTGCTTTGAGTTAGGAAGCAGTCAGCTCTGTGTATATCCTTACACTCTCCACCTGCCTCCTTATCTGAATGTCCCACCTGGAAAAATTTGAGTTTTGTTGATCGATGTTACATTCATAACTGGCTGCATGTTAAACCACCCTGCCATCCCTTCAGGAGGCAAACTGCAGTAATGAATGAAGTCAAAATTCCTTATTCCTCACCAGGCATGTCATTACTTTTCCTTGGTCAGGAGATATTTGCAAGGATCCATTCCAATCTTAGATTTTTTTTCTTTCTCAAGTCCTAATTTTTTCTTTTATTGTAAAATTTTCTTCATTTACTATACTGTTTTATTCATTTCATTTTTTTAAATTAAATTTATTGGGGTGACTGTTAATAAAATTATGTAGGTCTCAATTATACAATTCTCTGCTGCATCATCTGTACATTGCATCGTGTGCCCAACACCCAAAGTCATATGTTCTTCCATCACTTTGTATTTGACCCCTTTACCCTTTGTTCCCCTCCCCACATCTCCTTCCCTCTGGTAACCACCATACTCTCGTCTGTGTCTGGGAGTTTTTGTTTGTCTTGTTTGTTCATTTGTTACTTTCAGTCTTATATCCCACATGTGAGTGAAATCATATGGCTCTTGACTGAGAAGAGATGAAACACTGCCAATGCGTGATGACATGCATGGATCTTGAGGATGTCATGCTAAGCCAAGTCAGTCAGACAGAAAAAGTCAAGAACCATATGTTCTTTCCATTTAAAATTTAATCTTAGGAGTTCTCAGAGAAGACTGAGGGGAAACTTTCCTTCTTTTACTTTTACTTTAAAAATAGCCCAACAAGATTGAAGTAGCTAGTAAATCAATCATCTTTTACCTCCTAAATATCCAAATACTAAAATATCTCTGGAGCAGACTGGGCAAACTCCGGAATAGCAAGACTATGTTCCTTCTGATCAGAAACAGGGAGCTCACACTCAAAATATCACAGGCAGTTAAAACATATTTAAAAAATGTTTCCACTCAAGTTACATAAACCATAGTAACTCTAACTCATGACGATTACTGAGCTTTTGTATTCCTAAATTTACTGCCTTCGATTTTTTTGTAATTTTACATGTGTAATATGTCATTTTAGGAAAACTGAAGAATGAGCACAAGGAAGTGAATGGCACCAACAACGAAACTATAGCCTAGAGAATAGACCGGTTCTATGCCATTAAACCATTGTAGATGAAACGTTATCAGGTTTAGTGAGTGACTCCTGGAATCTACTGCCCTGACAGAATGCAATAAGGCATATGAACTTAGTAAAAGGAGAGAAATCAAGTCTCACTATCCTCTGACTTAAAACTGGCTACGTGTAACAGTCAACTGGGAGGTCAACTCCCTGCTCTAGAACTTACTAAGAAGAAAGAGTAGCACAGAAAGACACACAGAAACACACACAAAGTCAGACATGTCACACTCTAGCCTACTGTTTTTATAAACCTCATGTTTGTGTCCCCCCAAAATTCACATGTAGAAACCTAGCCCCCAGTGTAATGGTATTTGGAGGTTGGGCCTTTGGGAAGTAATTGGGTTTAGAGGAAGTAACAAGGGTGAAGCCCTCACGATGGGGTTAGTGTGTTTTTTGGGGTTTTTTGTGTGTGTATATATTATTGAGTATGCTATTACAGTTGTCCTAGTTTTTCCCCCTTTATCCCCTCTGCCCTGCACCCCATCCTATCATCCCCACACCTCTTACTCCATGTCTATGGGGATTAGTGTTCTTTTAAGAAGAAAAAGAGACACGAGTTCTCTCTCTCTCCATCACATGGGAAACAAGGAGATGGTTGTCTGTAAACCCATGGAAAGGAAGGACTCTCACAAGAAACCCAATCTACAGGCACCCTGATCTTGTATATTCTAGCCTTCAGAACTGTGAGAAAGAAATGTATATTGTTTAAACCATCTAGTCTATGGTATCTTATTATAGTAGAGCTCAAACTCACCAGACAAGTTGTATTCCACATTTTGAGAGTTAAGATACCACGTTGTGCCAGGTTTATCATAGTCTTAGTTTCCTCAATTTTATTTAGCACATATTTACAGTCTCACTTTTTCTGTGCAAGAGAAAAATAATGTCATTCTGCAAATTAGTGAAATAGACATGGCATTGTATAGCTTAAAATATAGCTTTGCCCTGGAATCTTTCAACAGTGTTAAAAATATTTCTCTTGTTTCATATTATTTTCTTTTAACCAAAATTTATAAAGTAACTACTGTGGACTAGTCATGTTACTTTGAAAATATAAGAAAATAAACAACTCCCCTGTTCCAAATTATGAGAATAGAGTTGGGACTTACAGCAGGAAACTGAAATTATCACAAAACATGGCGAGGTTTATAATAAAGATGTGCACTGGCTGGCTAGGCTTGCTGTGAAGAAGAGCCTAAAAATGACACAGACGGGGAAGGGCATGGTGCTCTGGTGACATCCCACCGACACTCTCAGATTTCAGAGAATAAATACTCTTTTGAATTTTTTTGACAGTTTTAGTAAGAAAGCTCTTTTCAAACAGGAAAGACAGAAGAACATATGTATTTTAATGTATACATTTGTTCCTTTTTATGCCATAATATGAAATGTCAAATGACCAAAGTCATCTTTACACTTCCTCAGTCAAATGGCCCAACTATTTTTTTGAGCCTCTAGCATATACGAGACATTTTATTAGAAACAATACAGAAATGAAAAGATTTTAAATTTCCGCAGTTCAAAACTTTGTCTACACAAGCTAAACGGAATGAAGATTTTAGTCCAATACAGCTAGATAATTCGATCAGGGTAGAAATACTTTCTGTGATTACTCTAGTGTAAATACAAACCACTTTGACCCTGTGAGGACCAGAACTGTCTGCATTATCTCAGACTGAAACAGACACTGTGAGAGATCTGAAAAGGCAATTGAAACCACAGTAGGGAAACTTGTTATTGGATGTTTTTTAAATCTCATGTGTTGTGACATACTAACATTTGAGAAGGTCAGCCTTGTTGAGGCACTGATACTTTAATAACAAGTATCTCTTCATAACAAACTTCACTTGATACTATAGTTGACTTCACGCCTGTGAGATTTTTATTACTGTGAATTTTCATCAACACTTCACCCAACATCCTAACTTGCCATTGAATAATGCTAGGCGAGTATTACAAGCCTGAGATTACAGAGTTGGTTATGTGGTTGATAGTGTCTGTTATAGGACCTTTGCCAATCTATAAATACGATGAAAAAAAAATTGTAAGACACTTATATTTGACCCTTGCAACACTTATCTGCTAATATCACTGTGCTACTGGCAAACTATTACTTTTCCCTCTCTGACATCTTCATGAGTGATTGTGAACTCCTACAGAAATGAACTAAAACTTCAACTTTCTGGAAAATTCTTTGTAAGAAACTGCCACATTCTAGTAATTAAAAACAGTTTTGATCACTTCTTTTTACAATATCATTTAAAAGGGTCACATGAATAAGAAAGTAAACCCTCCCCTTAAGATGAAATTAGAAAGACTAATAGAAGTTTAGGAGTTGGTTTAAAATGGCAAGCTTTCTTTTCTTATATAGACTTTATCTTAAGCAGAGTCCCTACACAACTCTTGGGAAATACGGAAAGTGAGTGAATGGCTGCTTCAAGAAGGCACCAGAGAAACTGCACCAAGCCAGACAACAAAACCTCAGGCATCGTCCTCTCCCACAGGTTACTTAATTAGCAGGCGCCTAATAAATGCAGCTTAATGCATTTTCTCCGGTAAAGCTAGCAGGACGAGTCACGGCCCAGTCGATGCTGCGGTAATCCTGACACCAAAACAAGGTAGGGCAGACAGGCATTTGGTGCAGCCTCGTGCAAGCCTTTCAAAGACAAAAATGCTAAACGTTGGCTTTGATTGGCAATACAGTATTAAAATAAACAACGACTGGAAATCAGAAAGAAAATGTAAAACGGAGGAGGATAATGAAGAAAAAGCAGAACCAAATTAGTTTGCCCTTAATGATCCTACATAAATGAAGATGCAATTGGTTTTATTAATATTTATGGTATTTTCTAATAGAGGTTTATATTTATATAGAGAAAGGGGAATATTGTCATTTCCCTTCAAGGTAAAATTCCTTCCGTTTGAAAACCCAGATCTGTATCAATAACAACTTCTTACAGTAACTACCCAGGACACCAAGATAAAAAAGGTTATTACCATTTATTAGGCACCTACTATGCACTAGAGACAACAGAGGTCAATAATTTGAATCTTCACAGTTGCTTTTTGATGTGGCCATTATCTTTCTTTTGCAGATAAGGACAAGACTCATGGTTTATATATAGTGTTCAAGCTCAATTTATCAGGGGCTCAGCCAGCATTTTACTGGCGTTTGGCTGGACATAAGAGTCCATATTTTTT
The DNA here is from genome assembly GCA_004026545.1 of Mormoops blainvillei. Taxonomy (NCBI): domain Eukaryota; kingdom Metazoa; phylum Chordata; class Mammalia; order Chiroptera; family Mormoopidae; genus Mormoops; species Mormoops blainvillei. Next base: position 13,131 of record PVJD01008719.1, read on the forward strand.
CACTATATCTCACTCTTCTGACATTAGGTGCCAAGGGCTGTTAACTGCACAAGGCCAGCCATTTAATGAATGTTTTAAGTGAACTAATTGATTTTGGTCTGTGAATGTTTAATGATAATTTCACTTCCTCACTTGACTACTCTACTTGTAGTTAACGGGTCAGGAATGTGCTGATTATTCTGAAACACCAAAAAATATTGATAGAAGACGAATTGATAAGGGAGTGCTATATCTAGGAAGTAGACATATTTTATGTAATTGCATTATCATTATGATCATAATTTTTCTTTTATGAGTCATTCTTATATAATATTCTATGTCCCAAAGTAAAGGCAACTATAACTATGACTGTAATTCTTGACAATATAGGAAGCAAAATATAGATTGGGTAGGAAGAGGATATAAGGTTAAGGTTACCTACTAAGTTTTCTAAGATGGAAAATTGTGAAAATTGCATTAATACTTTCATTTAAAATATTTTATGCATTTATTTAAATTTTTTAAATAAAAATATATATAAAAACAGTCACTAACTTCACTAGTTACAGAAAGATAGACTTTAAAAAATCAAGATCTTTCCATGTTTTCTACAGTTTTCTCAGTTTTCTAAATGAGAAAGTAAGGAGGTAAGTTAAGGGACTTACCATCATCTAATCCATCAGAAGATAACAGGTATAAATAAATTTCATAAATTATTGTGACTTTTATTATATAAATTCTTTCAAATAGCCTAGAATTTTCCCTGAAAAATTATCCCTAAACTCTTTTATCTACCTTCCCCATAAAACTATATTCTACATCTTTGTCTTTGTCCTCCCTTTTCCCCTCTTCTTTCTTTGGCCATCTGAGTTTTACTTTTATCCATAACTCACCTTTCTCAGAGTCTTCCTTTTCCTGTGATATCTAAAGTATTTGCAGTCTCCTATTTTGTTTCCCTCGGCTAATCTTAATATTGACCATAATACTATCATCTACCTCTTTTACTGTTTCTATTTTATTGTCATTCTACTTAGTTATTTTTGCTTTTGTTGTAATTCTAATTGAAGACAAGTATCAGTTTTCCGTATGTTGAAACTTTTCCTTTTTTATTTTTTTAAAGATTTTATTTATTTATTTTTAGAGAGAGGAGAAGGGAGAGACAAAGGGAGGGAGAGAAACAATGTGTTGATGTGTGTGAGAGACACATCGATTGGTTGCCTCTTACACGCCCCCAACTGGGGACCTGGCCCACAATTCAGGCATGTGCCTTGACTGGGAATCGAACTGGAGACATTTCGGTTCACAGGCTGGCACTCAATCCACTGAGCCACACCAGCCATGGTGAAACTTTTCCTTTTTTAATGATGAAGGTATTTAAGCTAAACTTGATCAATTGAGTATAGGATTTCTTTGTTTTATAAATTTTGACATGAAATTTTTTGATGTTTCATTGCTTTCTAGACATATGCTAATTTCTCATTTGATTTATTTTTTGCTTTGACCCAAGTGCTATGTAAGAAGATGCTTTTAATATCTGGTCAATAATGATTTATGTGTCTATAGTATGCATTTCTAATATTAATTGATTGCATTCAAAGAATGGGACTATAAAATCTCTACTTTAAAAATGTTATCTATTGCCATTTTTGTGACTATTCTTGTAAAACTATAACAAGAAAGATACTCTATTTTTCCAGATTTGTTGAGGTATAATGGAAAAATGAAAATTGTGTTTATTTAGGTTGTACCATGTGATTTTTAAACATGCCCATGATTATTCTATATACTTAGAAACTCTGTGAAATGATTACCACCATCAAGTCAACACATTCATCACCTCATAGAACACTTAATACCTATTCTCTTAGCAACTTTCAAGTGTACATAGAGTATTATAACTATAACCACCGTGCTGTATGTTAGATTCTCAGAGCTTATTTGATATATAAGTGCAAGTTTTTACTTATCGAACAGCAGCTCCCCATTCCACACTCTCCAGTCCCTGGCAACCGCAGTTCAGCTCTGATTCTAGGAGCTTGACTTCTAGATTCCCCATGTATGTGAGATCATACAGTGTTTGTCTCCCTGTGTTTGATTTGTTTCACATAGCACAATGTCTTCCGGCTTTATCCATGTTGTCACAAATGGCAAGATTTTCTTCTTATAACTGAATAATATTTCTATATTTTATGACTAAATAATATACATATATAGTTCCTTTATTTACATAGTCATCAGGGGACCCTTATGTTTCCCATCAGGGAAACAACTTAGGTGGTTGTTTCCATATTTTGGCTAATAGAAATAATGCTGCAATGGCACGGGAGTGCAGATATCTCTTAGAGGTGCTGTTTTTTATTTCCTTTGGATGTATACCCAGAAGCGACTTTGCTGAATCATATGATAGTTCTATTTTTATATTCCCACCAACAGAGTAGAAGGGTACATTTTTCTGCCCGCCCTTGGCAACACTTCTCTCTTGTCTTTTTGATAACGGCCGTCCTGATAGGTGCGGGTGATATCTCCCGGTTTTGATTTGCATTTTCCTGACGATTAGTGCTGTGGAGCACCTTTTCAAATACTCGCTGGCCATTTGCATGTCCTCTTTAGAAAAATGTCTGCTCAGGCCCCTGACCATTTTTAATTGGGAAAGTTTTGTTTGTTATTGAGTTGTATGAGGGCCTTATATCTCTTGAATATGAACTCTTATCAGAAATGGGGTTTGAAAACACTTTCTCACCTTTCATAGGAATCTTTTCATGTAGTTGATTGTTTCTTTTGCTATACAGAAGTTTTTTTGTCTGAGGTAGCTGCAGTTATTTTTGCTTTAGTTGGCTGTGCTTTTCGTGTATGTATCTAAAAAGCCATCGCTAGGACCGATGATGTCAAGAAACTTTTTTTCTAGTTTACAGTTTTAGGTCTTACATTTACATTTTTAATCCATTTCAAGCTAATATTTGTCAGTGATGTAAGATAGGAATTTAGTTTCATTCTTTTGTGCCATATATGGTTATCCAGTTTTTCCAACGCTATTTACTGAAGAACCTCCCTTTTCCTTTGTGTATTCTTGGCACCCTGTCATAAATAAGCTTGCTGTATAAGTGTGGATTTATTTCTGGGCTCTCTATTCTGTTCTGTTAGCCTCTGCGTCTGTTTTTATGCCAGTACAAAAATTCCTTGATTACTATAACTTTTAATATAGTCTGGTATCAGGAAGTGTGGTACCTTGAACTTTGCTCTTCTTTCTCAATTGCTTTGGCTATTTGGAATCTTTTATGCTTCCATACCAATTTTAGGGTTTTTTTTTTAATATCTGTGAAAAGCGTCATTGATGTTTTAACAGGGATTAAATCTATAGATGGCTTTGGGTAGTATGGACATTTTAATAATGTTGTTTCTTCCAATACTAGAATATCTTTACTTCTATCCGTGTCTTCGGTTTCTTTTATTGATGTCTTATAGTTTGCAGTGTACAGATCTTTCTCTTCATTGATTAAATTAATTACTCATGGTTGTTTTTTGATGCCACTGAAAATTTAAATTTTTTCAGATAGTTCTTTGTTAGTATATAGAAACTTAATTATTTTGTTTACTGCAAAATCATCATTTATTTGTAGTTATATATGAGATTTGAATGCTCTCAGAGATATACATTAAATTCTTGTTAATGTGCTCCAACTATGCAATGCCAAGTTCATTCTCATTCCCTTTTTCCTCATTTCCTTCCTCTTCCCCTTTGCTCCAGTCTTTCCACAACTGTCTCCTCCCTGCTGCCCCTTAATTTTCTTCTTTTCTGTTTTTTCTTTTTTTTTGTATGTTGATTTTGTTCCTGCTACTTTACTTAGTTTATTATTAGTTTTTACAGCTTTTGTGTGGAGTCCTAAGGGAGGGTTTTTTAATATATAAGATCGTGTCATCTGCAGAGAGAGTTTTTCATGTTCCTTTCCAATTTAGATGTCTTTTGTTTCTTTTTGTTGCCTAATTGCTCTGGCGAGGATTTCTAGTACATGTAGAATAGAGGCGGTCATTTTTCTGTTGTTCTTGATTTTACAGCAAAAGCTAAATTAGCTTTTCCCCATTGAGTATGATGTTAGTTACTGGTTTGTCAGTTTTGCGAGGAGTTTTAGTCATGAAAGGCATTAATTTTGTCACATTTTTCTCCATTTATTAAGATTATCTTATGATTTTTATAGTGAAACACTAAATGCCAGCCATATCTTCTTCCAGTATTTTTGTTGCAAGGCAAATAAGTACCCACTTAGTCTTTAATCTACTTTCAAATGCTAATCATTATAATATATACTCTACAGAGACAGGATTAAAAAAAAAATTTTATAGATGCACCTCTAGTACCAAGAACCTAGCAAAAAGTAATTACTTAGTAAATATTTCTTAAACAAATGGATTAATATTATGTTTACTGCTAATGGAATATATATCTTTTTAAATTTTTATTGTTGACACTATTGCACTTGTCCCATTGTGCTCCTTTACCCCCTCCTCCTTTGCATATCTTTTGGATCAAATTTGTTTTTAATGTCATCTCATCTAATATTAATATTACTGTTGCCTTTTTAGTTTGCTATTAACTGGCACATTTTGTCCCTTTCATTTTCAACCTTTCTGTATCTCTTTAAGCCTGTTACTTAGAGCTGAGTTGTTTTAACCCAATAGGTTTCATCTATCAATTGGGAATTTTAACCCACTCTCATTTAGTTTGTTAGAAATCTTTATTTCATCTCCCTGTGTGTTTATTAGCTTCTAAAGAATGTTTTCTTTTATTACCTTAAATCTATTCTTTACTGATTTAATAAAGTGGTTATTCCCTTGAATTTTCCCTTATCAATTAGGATGAATACATCTAATGTATTATAAATACATATTTCTCTGTTATTACACAGAAAGAAGATACAGATTATTACCTCTCACAAAGATATTCTAATCTGTTTATTCTTTTTATCCCCCCATAAAATAAGTCTTTTAGACTATGTTCTCATTTTCACTTTTCTTCCACTGCTTTGCAAATGAGACATTTGAAGCACATTATTGTTCCCTATCATTCTGAGCTAGTTTTGTGAATTTAACTATTATTAAAATTTTCCTTAAAATATACTCCTTTTTTTTTTTTTTTTTTAGGAATCCTGATTTAACAGTATACTATTACAGATACAGATATAACTATATTGTTCACCAGTGTTTTTATCTCATCTTCTTTTCTACTTCCAAGTCTCTGGTCTAATTCACATGTAGTTTGTTAGAATTTGTCAAGAATATTCTAGACCAAGTAGCTGGGGTACTTTCTGGACCCTGATATGTCTGTGATTGTCTCTTATTCTAACAAGTGATATATAAACTGTGTATGGTTTTTCTCAATTGTCTGTATTTACTCCTAAATGTTTTTCAGCTGCAGTCAGATGTGCAGCTAAGAGGTCTGATATGTTTTCTTTGTTTATATTAGTGTTGGTTATATATACATACACACACACACACATACATACATACTGGTAATAATATATAGATGTACTTGTACATATACCAGAATTATTCCAGAATATTTTGAGGTTTATATATATTTGTCAATCAATATTTCCTGAATCTTGGTGAGTCATTTTGATGTATAAACTCAGTTTTTAACTGAGTTATTTATAGAGAAGTTACATTTTTAGTATATGTGGAATCATCTTCTGTTTGTTATTTCTTCTTTTTCACATGGTGTGTCTCCTGAATCTATATCTAAGTTTTATCTTTTCCATGTGATTTAAATAAAATTGTATCTTTGGTTTCGTGATTTAAACTACTTGTTTTTTCAGTTTCCGTTTGCTTTTTATTCATGCTTTACTTGAACTTTAAATTTTTTAAAAATTAAATTTGTTGGGGTGTACATATACATATATATGTACATATAATGTACACATAATGCATATAACATATGTACATTATATATGTTTCAAATGTACAATTCTATGACATATGATCTGTATATTGTATTGTGTGCCCACTACCCAGAGTCAAATCTTCTTCTGATACCATATATTTGTCCCTCTTTACCATTTCCTGTCCCTTCACCCTCCTCCCCTCTGGTAACCACCATACTGTAGTCTGTGTCTATGAGTTTTTATTTCTTTTTCCTGTTTGTTTATTTGTTTCTTTCAGTTTTGCATCGCACATATGAATGAAATTATATGGTTCTTGACCTTTTCTGTCTGCTTTACTCACTTAGCATGATACTCTCCATGTTGTCACAAATGGCAGTATTTTAACTTTTCTTATGACTGAATAGTATTCATTGTATATATGTACATCTTTATCCAGACATATATGGAAGGACACTTTAGTTGTTTCCATGTCTTAGCCACCATGAATAATTATGTCATGAACATAGGGGTGCATATAATTTTAAAAATAAATGTTTTCAATTTTGGGGAGTAGATACCCAGGAAAGGAGTTGCTGGGTCATGTGATAGCTCTATTTTTAATGTTTTGAGAAGCATCCATACTATTCTCCATAGTGGTTGCTCCAATGTACTTTCCCACCAGCAGTGACAGGGTTCCTTTTTCTCCACAACCTCCCTAACATTTATTACTTGTCTTGTTGATAACAGCCATTCTAACAGGTGTGAGGTGGTATCTCACTGTAGTTTTGATTTGTATTTCCATAACAGGTAGCAAAATTAAGCATCTTTTCAAAATCTGTTGGCCATTTGTATATCTTCTTGGGAGAAGTGTCTGTCAGGCCCTCTACCCATACTTTAATTGGATTGTTTGGTATTAAGTTGTGTGAGCTCTTCATATATTTTATATATAAACCTCTTAAGGAACTTTTGTGTGCAACGCTGTTTCCCATTCTATTGTTTGCCTTTTTGTTTTGTTTGCGGTTTCTTTTGCTGCGCAGAAGCTTTGGAGTTTGATATAGTCCCATTTATTTAATTTTGCCTTTATTTCCCTTACTTTTGGGGTCAAATTCATAAAATGTTCTCTGTGACTAAGGTGCACAAGTTTAGTACCTATGTTTCCTGCTATGTAATTCACTGTTTCAGGTCTTATATTTAGGTCTTTGATCCATTTTGGTTTAGTTTTTATATATGAGAACAAACAGTAGTCTAGTTTCATTCTTTTGCATGTGGCTCTCAAATTTTTCTAGCACCATTTATTGAAGAAGCTGTCTTTTCTCCATTGTATGTTTTTGGCTTCTTTATCAAAAATTACTTGCCTATACTGAAAACTACAAAGCATTATTAAAAGAGATTGAGAAAGACACAAATAAATGGAAAGAATTTCCATGTTCAAGAATCAGAAGAATTAACATAATTAAAAATATAAATATTACCCAAAGCAATAGACAGATTTAATGCAATCCCCATCAAAATCTCAATGGCATTTTTAAAAGTAATAGAACAAAAGATTATGAGATTTTTATGGAACTGTAAAAAACCCTGAATAGCCAAAGCAATCCTGAGAAAAAAGAAGAAAGCTGGAGGTATCAAACTACCTGAGTTCAAATTATACTACAAAGTGACAGGAATCAAAACAGCATGGCACTGGTAGAAAAATAGATCAGTGAACAGAACTGAGAGCCCATAAGTAAACCCAGAAGTGTGAGCACGTCGACAAATAATTTTGACAAATGAACTACTTCTTATATTTTATCTTTAAACATAAACTATGACTTCAGTAGGGACCTCCCATTACTCAAATTTACCTATTATATATTTTGGTTTGAAAATTATAGGATTTAGACCCAAGATTTTATTTCTATGTGTTAAACTGAAACCTAGTTATGTATTTATTATTAAGCGGTAATTAAGAGTGTATAGCAATAAATTGCAACATGTTCAAGCAGCAAATTGTTTTTATTCCTATCTTATAATATAAGGACATTTTAATTGTCCTGGTCAAAACATACTTTTTGGCATTTTTGAGTGACCTAAATCAAAAAGTAAATCATTGACTTTATTTTGAATAATTAAGTTAGATTTTAAGTAGGGTGTTAGCACCACTCTACTATTAGTAATGGGACAGGACACAAAAATATGAGGAAATAGAAATGAAACAAATATAGTGAAATCAACTCTATTCTGGAAAATATGCTGAAAAATAGGAGAATGTTAGATGCACACCTTATTTAAAATTTGAATTTGCTATATTAGAGTGAGAGATGTTTCTGAGTTAGGGTTTTGGTGTTTGGTTTTCTTTTTTTTAACATCAGTGATCTCCAGGGAATTATACAATTGACTCAGAACATGTGTAGGAAGAGGAAAATAAGAAAAGTATCAATGTTTACATTCTTCTCATGTTAATAATTGGATAATACAAAAGAAGAGTTGGATTTTGGCACAATGAAGCAGAATTGAACTAAGACTAGGCTAAGCAGACAGAACTTTATTACATTAGCAATACTTCTTAAGTAATTGTGACATAACAGTGATAATAAAGTAGGGTATACAGTTATATATTTCTTAATGACTGGGATACATTCTGAACAATGCATCGTTAGGCAATTTTGTCATTGAGCAAGTGTCATAGAGTGAACTTACACAAACGTAGTTGGTATAGCCTACTACATACCTAGGGATATATGGGATAGCCTATTGCTCCTAGGCTTCGAGCCTGTACAACACGTTACTATATAAAGTGATGTGACATTTTATTCTTTTTGAAGCTCATAAACGGGATTGTTTTCTTAATTTCCTGTTCTAATAGCTCATTATTGGCATATAAAAATGCAGCTGATTTCTGGATATTAATTTTGTATCCTGCTACTTTGCTAAATTCATTAAGCAGTAATTAGAGTGTATAGCAATAAATTGCAACATGTTCAAGCTGCAGATTGTTTTTACTCCTATCTTACAATATAATATAGGTATTAGATCTAATGAGGTTTTTTTGGTGGAGCCTTTAAAAATTTCTATGTACAATATCATATCACCTGTGAATAACGACAATTTTACATCTTCCTTTCCAATTTGGATGCCCTTTATTTCTTCTTCTTGTCTGATTGCTGTGGTTAGCACCTCTAGTACTATGTTGAGTAAGAGAGGTAAAGGCTGATATCCCTGTCTTGTTCCTGATCTTAAAGGGAATGCTTGTAGTTTCTGCCCTTCGAGTATGATGTTGGCAGTGGGTTTGTCATATATGACCTTTATTATGTTTAGGTATGTTCCCTCTACTCCCACTTTTCTGAGAGTTTTTATCATAAATGGGTGTGAGATTTTACCAAATGCTTTTCTTGCATTTATTGATATGATCATGTGGTTTGTATCCTTCATTTTGTTTTATGTGGTGTGTTACCTTTATTGATTTTTGAACGTTGTACCAAACTTGCATTCCCAGAATAAATCCCACTTGATCATGGTGCATGATTTTTTTGATGTATATCCATATTCAGTTTGCTAATATTTTGTTGAGGATTTTAGCACCTATGTTCACCAGGGATAGTGGCCTATAATTTTCTTTTTTTGTAATGTCTTTATCTTGTTTTGGAATTAGGATAATACTGGTCTCATAAAATGAGCTTAGGGGACTTCCCTCCTCTTGAATTTTTTGAAGTAGTTTGAGAAGGAGAAGTGCTAGTTCTTCTCAGAATGTTTGGTAAAATTCACCTGTGAAACCATCTGGTCCAGGGTTTTTGTTTGTTGGCAGTTTCTTGATTACTGCTTCAATTTCAGTAGGTGTAATCTGTCCATTCAGATTCTCTGATTCTCCCTGATTTATTTTTGGAAGATTGTACATTTATAGGAATTTATTCATTTCATCCAGTTTGTCCAATTTGTTGGTATATAGTTGTTCATAATATTTTCTAGCAATCCTTTGTATTTCTTTGGTGTCAGTTGTTATTTCTCCTCATTCATTTCTGATTTTATTTGTTTGCATCCTCTCTCTTTTTTTCTTGATGAGTCTGGTTAAAATCTGTCAATCTTGTTCATCTTTACCAAGAACTAGCTCTTGTATTCTTAGATTTTTGCATCTCTTTTTTAGATTCTAGTTTGTTTATTTCTGTTCTGATCTTTATTATTTCCTTCTTTCTACTCTGGGCTTTGTTTGTTATTTTTCAAGTTCTTTTAAGTGTAAAAAGTTAGATTGTTTATTTGAGCTTTTTCTTGCTTCTTGATATAGGCCTATAATACTATGAATTTCCCTCTGGACATTGCTTTCCCAGTGTCCCTCAGGTTTGGTGTTGTTGTGTTCTCATTTTCACTTGTTTTGAAATCTTTTGCAACAGCATGGATGGACCTGGAGAACATTATGCTAAGCGGAATAATCCAGTCAGAGAAAGACAAATACCATATGATTTCACTCATATGTGAAATCTAATGAACGAACTGAACTAACAAGCAAAGCAGAAACAGACTTAGAGAGCAGGCTGACCGCTCTGGAGGAGGGGTTAAGGCTGGAGGGATTGAGCGAAAAGGAAGAAGGATGCATGGACCTGGACAGCGGTGTGGTGATTGCAGCAGGGAGCGGATATAAGGGGGATAAATGGCAATGGAAAAAATACAATAAAAATATATTTTAGTGCAAAAAAATCCCTTATTTACTGCATGCCTCATTTTACAAGTTTGAAGTTATGTCGGGGAGAATGATAACTTGTTCTGTGTAGATTAAGGCAGTATGATGTCAGCCTTTAGTGATTTGGAGCAGTTCAGTCTGGTTTGCTGCTGGGAAACTGCAGCAAACGAATTAAGCCACGGTGGCTTTTGCCATCTACCCATAGACTAATAGTGGTTTGTTTACTTCAGAGTCTACAACCCATGCCATTCTATATAGAAGAGACAAAATAACCAGTAACAGCCTTAGACATTCCTTTAAGTTTAAAAGTAAAATCTAGCACACAATTATACTTTTGGGATTTGGCTCAAAATTAAATAGTGTTTTCATCATAGGGTAGTTCTTGTCAAGTAGTTAAGACTATTTTTTTACACAGAAGGATAAGCAGCATTTTATTTTTTAATAAGCAGCATTTTAAAAGATAATAGATCTAACATTTGCAAGTATAGAAAAATCCATATTCTCTATTCAAATTCACATTTTTTATAGTTATGCTGTTCCTTAAAAGCTCATGCATCCTATACACACAATCACATTTGCACTATTTATAGATGATAGCATTACAAAACACTAGAATTTTAAAACTAATTTTCTATAAACCATTTTCTTCAAAAGATTATATTTCCTGGTGGCTGGCTGCTATGAACAAATATACTTGCCAGACTTTTTTTGACTTGCTAGGAAAGTTCATTGTAAAACTACAGCCTCCATTTCTCTTTCTCAGACATAAATCATTTCAAGAAATTTTAAGTCTAAACCAGTAAGTATAAAAATTTGTAATACCATTTTTTTTGAAAATTGAATAAGGATTCTTCAAATACAAAAAAGTGATCATTAAATAGAAAACGTGAACCTCACTTATATTGCCTATTATAAACAGAGAGTAGCTATTCTCCTAGCCAGTTCAGATGCAGGCAAGAATATTGCTTCTTGCTCAGAACTTCAGATTTCTGATAAATATGACTCATGTTCTTTGTCATATTTTAGCTAGATGGCATAATATAATGATAATGACAGCAAATGTTCATTAAACATGTGTCACTGTACCCTACATTTTGCGTGTAATAATTCATTTAGTTTTTAAAATAGATCTAAAAATATGTAATATTATTTCCCCATCTTTCTTATAGGAAACTGAAGGATAGAGATGCTAAGTAACTTGTCATGGGCCACAAAGTTGCTAAATCCAGAGCCAAGTTTCCAATCCAGTTTTATCTACTTTCACAACATGGACTCTGTGTTAATATGGAATACTATAAATGCCTCTAAGTCTCAGGATCTATGATCTGAGAATTAAAACTTCATCAAAAAATTGAAATGATGTTAGAATATTAACTATTAGAGACAGCTTTGTATTGAATACTAAACAAGGATTTAGGAGAATGGAATGTCCGTGTCAGTTAAACTGTTATTTTAGTTCTCTCTCTCCCTCTCTCTCTCTCTCCCTCTCTCTCTCTCTCTCCCTCTCTCTCCCCCACCCTTCTTTTCAGCCCCTGCCTGTCTTCCTCTCCATCTCTCCTCTTCCCTCCCTTTCTTTCTCTTTCTCTTTCTTCCCCATATAATAAGGATTTATTTTGAGTGTATAGGGAAATGGATGGTAAGTCACCAGTGAGACCCTTTAAAGCACGGTATAGAGTGAATTCAAAATAAAATCAACCCTGGCTGGTGTGGCTCTGAGAATCGAATGTCAGCATGTGAATCAAAGGGTCACCTGTTGGCTTCCCAGTCAAGGTACATGCCTGGGCTGCCAGCCAGGTCACCGGAAGGGAGTGTGCGAGAGTCAACCACACATTGATGTTTCTCTCACACTCTTCCTGTCTCCCTTCCCCTCTCTCTAAAAATAAATAAAACATAAAATAAAATAAAATAAATCAAGTTGCAGTAGGAGTGGTTCCTTGAAATTTATTAATATTATGCAAAAATAAAATTGGTATTGCTCATAAAATTCTATAACTTGAATGAATATTAGAAATCATTCAGATCTGCATTTCCTGCTCATTTTTTTTGTAAAATATCACAGTAATATGTATTCCTATCTAAAGCACACTTCACAAGTTCAGCCATCAGAGTCTTTTACAGTTAGAGTCTGTTTGATGGTTGGTATTCACTTTAACGTACTATGCCTATACTGTACTAGTTAAATATACTTTTAATATCACTCCAGTCTTATTATTTCCCATAGAAATTTTGAAATCAATATTGTTTGGATGAATTGGTCCTGTTCTATTAAAAAGAAGATGCCAAGATGGAATAACATTTAAATAAATTTTAATATAGGAAATGCCTATAAATATGGGTGGGAACTAGGACGACTGGGCTGTCACTCTTGTACCATGATCTACTGGCCCTCCCAGTATTCCCAGCTGCCTCCCTTTTAATCTAAAAATAACCTTAAAATAACTTCTCTATATCACACTAGCTTCTCCATTGTAAAACCTATTATGTAATCTACTAGTATTCTCAGAACTTATTTAGAAATTTTTTAAACATATTCTTAGAAATTTTCAATATTTTGATCCCCACAATTAAATAAATAGAAAGAGATGAAATATCCAGATATCCAATAAACCAAGCATTGACAGATTAATAATTTCATTCTAAACAATGAAAATTTCACTAATTCACTGAATACATATTTGTTTACTTATACTGATAATAAAATAGAAAATTCTCAAAATTAGCCTTTTTGTGATTTTTGGCAGTTGAAGAAAAAAAAACAATGAAAATAAATCGGAACATTTGGCCACAATTTATTATATACCTTTTACCAAATTTTGGTATCCAAAAAATACTTGGCAAAGAGTTAAAATACAGAATTCTATTTAACATATGTATGATTTCTTAGTGGTAATATGTGAAAATTATAAATAAATTTAAATTCCTTCACCTACAACATCAAGCAACAACAACAAGAAGAAGCAAACCTTTAGAGCTAGCAGTTCTCCATTGTCACTTGATTTGGTAAAGGAGAAATACTTTTTTTGTTGTTGTTCAAATTGAGATTAGAGGGTAAGTGAACCAGAAAAAGACAATTAGGTTGGAGCTACAATTGCTTTCTCAAGTACTCAGCAGTATGAATGCCGGCATAATGCTGTTTTTATTCACCAGGCACACACATAAATCAACTTTAATGTCAATAAAGTCAGTAATGATAGATTTCATCACTAAAATATAACTAAGCAATAATGACCAGGAAGAAAGAAGTAGCTCACAGCATCAGAAGCTATTACTTTTTTATCCTAGGTGAAGTCAAGGGTATCTGAAAAGTCTGGCCTTTTCCCTTCTATTATTAACTGCAAATCATTCTTGTCATGTTAGAAAGCAGATTGTTTTTCTCAAGTGTTATACAACATTATGTTTGGGCCACATAACTTGACCTTATTCCAAGCAACTTAAACTCTATTTCCAATTAGCAAGAATGCTTATGGTGGAGATGAAGTCTATCTGCCTATTAAGCCTTCATTATTATAACAATTTGAGCAGAAATTTATATTCTCTATTCCCTCTGTGTTGATGTTACTTTGTTTCCAAACATTCCAATTTATTTTCATCAATGTGCTTTTTCTATCTGCCAAAAACCACAATAAAAAAGGCTGATTTTGAGGGTTTTTTAAAATGTCTATCCTGAATGAGTTGAAAAATTTGTCACTTAACAGCAGGGGAATGGTAAAGTGGGCTAAAGGGTTTGTTTATGCAATTTAGAAAAATCTATAATGCAAAAACCACATTTGGGACTTAAGTAGAACCACCACCTGAGGAAAGATGCTGTAAATATTACAATTCACTCAAATTATGTCTTGAGACAGCAGACTACATTTTGTGCACAAAAAGTGTTACCCTTGATTCTCAGCACTCTGTGGCCACATGGACATCTTTGGCCACTATTTATGGTGAGGCTATACTGTGCTTTAATAAAGGGTCTCACTGGTGACTTACCATCCATTTCCCTATACACTCAAATATAAATCCTTATTACACGGGGAAATAATTCAGCCAGTGTCAGAGTAGGTATAATGCATTTCATTCAGTCCCTTCTCTCTGTCCTTTGCATATGCCTGCCCACTGGAAACTCTTATTAAAAGCAACAGCGTTTCTCCCATATTCATCATGGCCATTATGATATCACCTAATGACAGTGTAAATATTCCCATGCTCACATTATAAATAATCTTTAATTTGAAAGAAATAATGTTTTTAAATACTCCAGTCTTAAATGAAAATGAATGGACTACCTTTCCCTCATGGTGGCTTTAAACCGTCCGATTCTGACTTGATGCCCTTTTGTACTCCCCGAGAACAGAATTAAACAGAAAAATAGATGAAACATTTATCGAAAATGTTTTCATTAAAATAGTTTAAGTTTACAAAGGCAGTTTATTCCCTTAAGCCCAAATATGGCTCATAGTTCTTTTCATTTTTTAAATTTTGATTTTTTTAAACTATAAATAAATAATTGTAAGAGAAAGAATAATTTGCCATAAAACTGAAAATTATTACTAAGTGAAGTTTATACTCAGTCATTAGTATAGAACTGTAAAATTTAATATTGGAAAAATATAAATATTTACTAAAACAAAACTCTTCTCAAATAATATTTTATTTAAAATTATGCATTTGTATAAAGTACAAATTATACCTATCTGCAAGATACCTTTGAATATATAACTAAATAATATTAGCAGGGTCTAAATATGAGAGAATATGTTAATAAACCCAGAACTCCTTACTTACATCGTTTTACATATTACCTTATGATATACTTTATTACATATATTCAATTCAACTTCATACATGGTTTGTATTAATGCAGGTGAATGGAATCTAAATTGCAATATGTGTGTGATACTTCATCTTAAAGCTTATCATTTAAGCTACTCTGGTAAAAATGAGATTTCAAACATTGTTCCAAAGTAATATAGGTAGTTCGTACTACAGAGACCATAATTATATTTTTTCTATAGTAAATGAAGTACTGAGCCCATCAACTTTCCAGATTACATTGTTTTAATATTTCTTATTGACACTTGGAAATAATCAATACACAGATCACCTTATAATATATATGAAAAGTCAATAAATTTAAATGTTACATGATAAAATTAGTTGTATTATTATTTCCTACATAATTCATATGGAAAATACCATATTCTCTATAAAAGGCAGTTTTAAAGAATTTCTCCCAGATTTTGGTTTCTGGTATAATGGAGTAAACTCCTAACAGAGCAACTTTCGAAAAGATAAATAAAAACTCTAGAAAAAAATACAAAATGAAACTACATGACATCTTAGGAGAAAGAGCAGGTAGGTTTTGGAGGAAAGTCCAAATTTTGAAGAAGGGATTGATGCATGCTGAGTTTCCCAAGTCTTGGCTTTTTCCTGAAGCAGACATCAGTTGTGGCATGGTGCAGGTTACTGAAACTCAAACTATACACCTGTTCCATATGAAAAAACAGAGGGTAGAGACCAGGGTAACTGGAAGAGCTACCAAGGGAAGGAGTGACCTGAAAAAAACAGAAATCAAGCAAAGAGCCACAAATGCTCTGTATAAATTCTTCCTAACTCTCTAGCTGAACTGCAATTCATGAAGCATTGAAGCAGACTCAAATCGGCTTAACCTAAGACAAAAATGACAGTTGATTTTTAACCGTTGCCAATTACAGGAGAGACAAATGCTGAAAAGTAAATTCAAGAACTTTAATTGCCTACTAAAACTAAAACATCTTATAGTATTCAGAGGAATAGGAAGCTAGAGTCTCCACAAATAAATATTCAAAATATAAATGTTACAATCCAAAAGTACTTGGCATAGATAGAACCAGAATAATATGACTAATTTTTAAGGAAGGGAGGCAGTGAGGGTCAAACCACAGACAAGCACTTTGAAGAAACTCTCATGACTTTGCTCGATGACCATATATATTTAATTGCTTACATTAGAAAAGGAGAAAAGCTGTTTGAAAGACTTACAATTATTTTAAGAAGGGAGAAAAATAGCAAAGCAAACCCAAAGCTCTTAGAAGGGGGAAATAACAAAGAGCAGAAATACAAGCAATGGGAAACAAAAAGTACAGAAAACTGGTAAAGCCAGATTTCTGAAAACATCAACAAAATAAAGGCAGATGAGAACAAAAGGGTAGGAGCCAAACAGAAAACAAATAGTAAAAATGTTAAAAATAAATCCACCCAGAGTCATAATTACATTAAATGCTAAAGAAGTATTTAATTATTTTTGTCATTTAAAATTTTTTCTTTTTATTGAGAATTGACATATAAAATTATATTAGTTTCAGGTATACAACATAATTCAATATTTGTATATATTGCAAAATGATGACTACAGTAAGTATAGTTAGTTAGCATCCATCACCATAAATAGTTGCAAAATATTTTTCTTCCAAGAAATTTTAAGACCTACTCTCTCAGTAACACTCACATATTAGAGTGTTATTGATTATAGTCACTCTGCTGTACATTACATCCCCATGACCTTAGTTATTTTATAGCTAGCAGTATTTGTACCTTTTGACCACCTTCATCTATTGTACTCACCACGCACCCGCCTCAGCCCACTTCTGGCAACCACCAATCTGTTACCTGTATCTATGAGCTTGTTGTTATTTGAGTTTCTTTTCCTTTCTTAGTTTCTTTTTTCTTCTTTCTTTCCTTCCTTCCTTCCTTCCTTCCTTCCTTCCTTCCTTCCTTCCTTCCTTCCTTCCTTCCTTTCATTTATTTTTTGTATATTTTATTGATTATGCTATTACAGTTGTCTCATTTTTTCCTCCTCTTTATCCTCTCAGCCCTGCACCCCATCCCATCATCCCCAAGTCAACATTTTCCCATCACCACTTTCCCCAGCTCCACCCTTCTCCTCCCCTCCCCTCCCCACATCCCACCCTCATATTTATTTATTTTACTATTATTTTAATCATTTTAATTTTTCAATTATAGTCAACACACAATATTATATTAGTTTCAGGTGTACAACCCAGTGATTATATAATTTACTAAGTGACCATCCCAACAAATCTCATATCAATCTGGCACCATACATAGTTATTAGAATATTATTGACTATATTTCTTATACTGTACTTTACAGCCCCATGACTTCTGTAACTACCTATTTGTACTTCTAAATCTCTTCACCCTTTTCATCCATCACCCCAACCCTCAAAATGTCTCTGTATCTTTGAGTCTGTTTCATTTCTGCTTCATTTATTTTGATTTTTAGGTTCAATTATTGATAAATACTTATTGACATTTTATTGTTCATATTTTTTATCTTTTTTTCTCCTTCTTAAAGAGGGTCCTTTAACACGTCATGTAATGCTGATTTGGTGGTGTTGAACTCCTTTAGCTTTTTCTTGTCTGGGAAGGTCTTTATTTGTCCTTCAATTCTAAATGATAGCTTTACTAAGTAGAGCAATCTTGATTACAGGTCCTTGGTTTTCATCACTTTGAATATCTCTTGACAGTACCTTCTGGCCTGATAAGTTCCTTCTGGGAAATAAGCTGACAGTTTTATGGGAGCTCCCTTGTAGGTTACTAATTGACTTTCTCTTGCTGCTTTTAAAATCCTCTGTTTGTATTTTACATTTTGCATTTTAATTATGATGTGTCTTGGTGTGGGCCTCTTTGGGTTCATCTTGTTTGGGACTCGTTGCACATCCTGGAGTTGTATATCTATTTGCTTCACTAGGTAAAGGACATTTTCTCTCATTATATTTTCAAATAGATTTTCAGTTTTTTTGCTCTCTCTCTTCTAATTATGGTACCCCTATGATATGAATGTTGGCACACTGGATGTTGTCCCAGAGGCTCCTTGCCTATCTTTGTATTTTTTAATTTTTTTCCTTTTTGCTGTTCTGATTTGGTGTTTTTTCCTCCTTATATTACACATTGTTCATTTGGTTCTTAGCGTCATTTACTCTACTGTTGATTCCCCCTAAATTATTAATTTCACTTGGTTTCCTTCATTTCTGTTTTTTTATAGTCTCTATGTCCTTTTTCGTGCTATTGAAGTTCTCAATGAGTTCCTTGAGCATCCTTATAGCCCTTGTTTTGAACCCTGTATCTGGAAGCATGCTTGCCTCTATTTCATTTAGTTTTTTTCTGGAGATTCCTAATTTTCATTCATTTGGGACCTGTTTCTTTGCCTCTGCATTTTGGCTGCTTCCCTATGTTTGTTTCTATGTATTATATAGAGCTGCTGCATCTCTTGGACTTGGTAGAATTGCCTTGTATAACAGGTGTCCTGTGGAGCTTAGTGACCCAGCCTCCTCAATCACCCAAGCTGGGTGCTCCAGGTGCACCCCTGTGTGGGCTGTGTACACTGTCCTGTTATAGTTGAGGCTTGATTCCTGTTGGTGTCACTCAAAGGAACTAAACCCCAGGCCAATCATCTGCAAGGAGCAGCTATGACTGCAGCAGAGGAGCTGCTATGCAGGAGTTGAGACTTTTGAGCAGGACTTGCTTCACTGGGACTTTGGTGTTTGCTGAGTCCACCCCTTGAGTATGTTTCTAGTGGAGGCAGTAGGGTTGTAATCTGATGTGGTCTGAAGCTGTCCACTGGGTGCACTTGTTCTGGAGCCCCCCAGGATATGCAAAGTCAGCCACTGCCTATGCCCTGGTTGGGGCCACCAAATATGAGCTACAGAGTGAGATGCAGATGGCTGCTATTTGTGTTGGGCTTGGAGGTTCCCAGGGTAGGCCTAGCTGTGAACAAGGGCTGACTGACACCAGGGCTAGGCCTGGGGCCATTAGCAAGAGGTAGGGCATACACAGAGGCCAGATGCTGCTTATTTGAGAGATTTTGGGGCAGCTGAAGTTGAGGCAAGAGAGGACAGTTGTATGGAAAACCCCCTGGAAAGAGCTTGGATAGGCCCATAAGTGGGGTTTCAGGGAATCACTAGCACAGGACAAATAATGTGTGCTAGATTGATGGAGACTCAGACATGGCACCTACCTGTTGGGTCTGCATATGTGCAGGAAGGGGATATTTCTCAGAAAAGGAACAATGGCCTCTGCCAACACTTTTATCTAGCAGAATGCTGCTTCCCCCGCCCCCGTCCCCAGCTCTTGTCCTGATGCCAGACAATTCAGTTCCTCTCCATATATTTCTGGTCCTTTCAAGCTGCTACCCTAGCACTGAAGCTCAGAGTGAGTGAATCTGTGAAATATTTAGGAGGGACTGCCTGGGACTCCAGTAGCCCTCTGTCTCATTCAGTCACAATTCAGTCCAATTCCTGCTGACTGAGCCTGTCAACTCCTGCTTTTAATAGACACAAATGATGGGGATTTCTCTTGTCAGCACTGGATCCTAGGCTGGTGTGGGGTTGCGACCCCTTGCTCTTCGGAGGGGACCTCTGCAGCCAAGATGTCCCTCCTGAGTTTTAACTGCCATGCATGGGTGTGGGACTAGCCCTTTTCGGGTCTCTACCCGTCTTACCAATCTGGATGTGGCTTCTTTAAATCCCTTGTTGTAGGACATTCATTTAGTTCAGATTTCAGTCAGTTTTGAAAGATGATTGTTCTGTAGTTTAGTTCTATTTTTTGATGTGGTTGTGGGAGGATTCGAGTACCATGTTTACCTACACCTCCATCTTGACTAGAAGTCTGTGGTTTTTTGTTTAGATTCTACATATAAATGAGATCATTAAGTGAAATTTCTATGTCTGACTTATTTCACTTAGTGTGATGACCACAGGTCCATCCATGTAGTCATAAATGACAAGTTTTTTGTTTTTTTTATTGGTTAATAATATCCCATTTCATATACAAACTATATTTTACTTATCCATTCAGCCACTGATGGACACCGAGGTTGCTTTCTTGACTTGGATAATATACATGATGTTGTAGTGAACATGGGAGTATATATCTTTTGAGTTAGTGTTTTAATTTTCTTCAGGTAAACACTGAGAAGTAGAATTACTGATTCATATGGTAGTTCTATTTTTAATTTCTGAAACACTCCCTAATTTCCATAGTGGTTGCACCAATTGACATTCCCACCAACATGAATAAGTGTATCCTTATCCCAACATGCTCACCAACATGTTATTTCTTATCTTTTTAATAATTGACATTCTAGCAGATGTAAGATGATATCTTATTGTGGTCCTGAATTGCATTTCCCTGTGATTAGTGATGTTCAGCACCTTTTCATATACCTCTTAACTATCTGTGTGCCTGTTCAGATCCTCTGCCCATTTATTTGCTATCTGTTTTTTTATGTGTTATTGAGTTGTAGGACTTCTTTATATATTTTGGGTATTAATCCCCTGTCACATATATGATTTGCAAATAATTTTTCCCTTTCAGTAGATTGCCTTTTTATTTCGTTGATGGTTTCCTTTGCTGTGCAGAATTTTTTTAGTTTCCTGTAATTCCAACTATTTTTCTTTTTGTTGCCTTTGTTTTGGTGTCAAATCCAAATCATTACCAATACTGATGTCAAGAGTTTACCACAAGTTTTCTTCTATGAGTTTTATGGTGTTAGGTCTTATGTTTAAGTCTTTAACCTTTTTAATTTTTTTGTATGGTATAAGATAGTGGTTCAGTTCCATTCTTTTGCATGTAACTATCCAGTATTCCCCGCACCATTTATAAAAGGGACTGTCCTTTTTGTGTTGTATATTTTTCATGCCTTTGCTGTAACATGTTTGAAAATATATATATTTTCCTGGGCTGTATTCTATTCCATTGACCTATGTGTCTTTTTTTAATTCCTAAACTATGCTTTTTAAATTGGGGAGCATGATGCTACTAGCTTTGTTCTTCTGTATCAGTCTTGGACTGGCTATTTTTTGACTGCATTTAAATCTTAGGATTGTTTGTTCTATTTCTATGAAAAATGACCTTGGAATTTTGATTGGGATTACATTCAATCTGTAGACTGCTTTGGATAGAAGGGGCATTTTCACAATATTTATTTTTCCACTGCATAAGCACAAATATCTTCTATTTATTTATGTCTTCTTCAGTTTCTTTCATCAATGTGTGATAGCTTACAGTATATAGGTCTTTCATTCCTTGGTTAAATTTACTCCTAGGCATTTTATTTTTTTGGTAATATGGTAAAAGAGTCTATTTTCTTAATTTATCTTGTTGATAGTTTGTTATTAGCATATAAAAACAAAACAGATTTTTGAATTGATTTTATATTCTATAGCATAACAGAATTTATTATGTTTTTTTTGTACAGTCCTAAGAATTTTCTATATATCATATTATATCATCTTCAATTAGTGACTGTTTTACTTCTTCCTTTCTGATTTGGAGTATTAGGTGTGAGCCTGTCATACAAAGCCTTAATTATTTGAGGTAATTTCTACTCTTCCTAGTTTTTGACATTTTTTATCATGAAAGGCTGTTTAATATTTTTTTCAATTTTTTTCTGCATCTATTGAGAACATACAATTTTTTTTCTTCATTCTGTTAAAATGGTATATCACATTGACTGATTTGTGGATGTTGAACCTTATTTGTGCCCCTGAAATAAAGCCTACTCTATCCTGTTGTATGATCCTTATACTGTATTGTTGAATTTGGTTTGCTACTATTTATTGAGGATTTTTGTATCTGTGTACATCAGAGATATTTATTTGCAATATTCTTTCTTTTTTGGTGGCATTCTTGTCTAGTTTTGGTATCAGAAAATTGCTGATCTTGTAAAATGAGTTTGGGTATGTTCCTCCCTCTTCTGTTTTTTGGAAAAGTTTGAGAAGGATTGGTATTTATTCTTTAAATATTTCATAAAATTCACTACTGAAGCCATCTGGCCCTAAACTTTGGTTAGTTGGAGGTTTTTGATTACTGATTCAATGTCCTACTGGTAATGGATCTGTCCAGATGTATATTTCTTCATCATTCAGTCAGCAGGTCCTAGAAATTTATCTATTTTGTTGGACTATAATTGTTTATAGTCTCTTCGGTTCTCTGTATTTCTGTGGTAACGGTTGTAACATCCTTTCATTTCTGATTTCATTTATTTGATTGCTGTCCATTTCTCTTTTTGGGGGGGTATATATGGAGGGTCTAGCTAAATGTTCTAAAGGTTTTCTAATTATGTTGATCTTTTGGAAGAACTGGCTCTTAGTTTCATTGATTCTTTTCTATTGTCTTTTTAGTCTCTTATTTATTTCTACTCTGATTTTTGTTACTTTTTGTCTTTTTACTAACTTTGAGCTTTATTGGTGCTACTTTTCCTATTTCACTGATGTGTAAAGTTAGATTGTTTACTTCTTGTTTCTCCAGGTAGGCATTTATTGCTATGAACTTCCTTCTGAGAACTGGTTTTGCTGCATCCAATAAGTAATGTGACCTTTGATTTTAATTTTCCTCAGGTTATTTTTCATCCCTATTTTGATTTCTTCTTTGAGCCATCGGTTGTTCATTAGTAGAATGTTGTTTAGAATATGAGGTCTGTCCAGAACGTATCCTGGCATGTACTATGAAAAACAGAAACGTTTACTGAATAAGATACAAGATACAAGAAACATTGTATGTAAAACAGTGATACCTCAGTCCCCTTCAAAGTAGATAGATACCTTGGGACCTCATACAGTTCTCCTAATTGCCATCATTTGCCCCGTCATATTTTCCTGAATCTCATCAATGGTCTGAAATCTCTTCCCTTTCAAAGGTGATTTTAGTTTTGGGAAAAACTAGAGGTTTCAGAGCACCAAGTCTGGGCTGTAGGAGGGCTGTGCCACCTGGGTGATTTGATGTTTTGCCAAAAAACTGCATGAGACATAATGCATAAGTAGGTGTGTTGTTGTGATAAAGTGGCCAGTCACCAGTTGCCCATAGCTGTGGCTTTCTGAATCATATAAATCATTCCCGCAGAGGAAAATTCAAGCTTAAGGCAAAATTTGATGCAGATTCATTGCTCTACTCACTCAGTTATGTTGCATGCAATGACCACACAGTACACATGCTCACTAAACAGCATCTACCACCCCACTGACTAGTACAGTGAAGTCATCATCGTTTGTGCATGCACATTCCAGTCCGTTCTCCTTGGCTGCCAGGTTATATGATGTCCCACATCTTGTTATATTAATAATGGCTGGATTTTTCCTGGACAGACCTCATATATGTGAATTTGCCACATTTCTTTTTGTGTTTAAATTCTAGTTTCACACCATTTGGTCAGAAAAAATGCTTTATATTATTTTAATTTTCTTAAATTTATTAAGACTTGTGGGCTAACAAATGATGTATTCTAGTGAATATTCCACTCGTGCTTGAGAAGAATGTATATTCTTTTCTTTTGGGTGGAATGTTGTGTAAAGTCTAATGTGTATTTTAAAGTTAGTGTTTCCTTATTGATTTTGTCAGGATGATCTATGCATTGGTAAAATTGGGATATTAAATTTCTGTAGTATTATTGTATGGATATCTGTTTCTCTTTTTATGCCTGTTTATATTTGCTTTCTATATTTAGGTGTTAAATGCTTATTTATTGGCTAAAATTTTCTTTTTAGTCATTGTCATTATTTTTTTCTGCTAAATAGTTTACTGGTATTTTATCAACAGTTTAGGAGAGAATTTTAATTTTTTTAATCCTCATCAGAGGATATTTTTTAATTGCTTTTAAAGAGAGAAAAAGGCAGAGAAAGAGAGGAAGAAAGGGAAATATCAATATGAGAGGTACATCAATTGGTTGACTTCTCATACACAGCCCAAAAGGTGATGAAACCCACCTGGGTATATGCTCTGACTGGGAATCAAACCCGTGACCTTTTGGCCTAAAGGACCACGCTCCAGCCAACTGAGCCAACACTGATCAGGACCAGTTTTTAATTTTTTAAAAATTATTAATTTTCTTAATAAATTTAGTGGTTCACTAACCTTATCCCCAGGTAATCTATACTAACCATTGTAATTATATCTTTCATATGTTTCTACAAAATGTGTAAATATATAGGATTTCTGTCACTTTTTTTAATATCAAATGAGACCAAGTATTTTTCTCAAACTTGTTTTTCTTACTAAAATAATTCAGATAAAACTATTCAAAGTCAATGATATAGCAGTGTGCATTCTTTATAATAAATTCAAAATTCTGTGATGTCAATGTATCATAAATTATTCAACCATTTCTTCTTCTGATGTTATTTTTTCAAAAATATTACAGAGAATGATATCATGGGAGCTATGGGTTTGTGTGTATCTCCTTCTTTAGAGTATTTTCTGCTACTTTGTTTTAAATATTCTCTTTGTAACAGTACACAACTGCATTTTGGTTTTTAATGCAATGTAATTTTTTCTATCTGTTAGTAAGAAAATCCAAACCTTTTATATGTGATATAGTAAGATTAGATTTATTTCTACCATTGTATTATTGTTTAAATTTAAATAATTTCTACCATTGTTTAAAAATATATTAGTATTTTTCTCACTTTTGTTTTTAAAAATAATGGTTTAATCAATCAAATTTCTAGTTATTCTATTTCTCCCTAATTTTTTGAACTCCCTTATTCTGCTGTTATTTGCTTTCTCTTGTATTACCCTCATCAATAAAGCACAAATTCCTATATCATAATAGAAAAAAATACTATTTTTCTACTATTCCTTGTCTTTCACTAATTCTCCTTCATGGGGAGACTCAATACAGCCATCCAATTTTCTCTTGGCCTCTTGGGGACCAGGGAAAATGGTGGCCATAGGTGGTACCTATGTCAACCTTTTCTCACAGCTCCAAAGATCTTTTTGTCTAACATTTTCTCAGTATCTTCCCACCTCAGTCTGTCCTCTCTGACACTTATCTCTAGATTCTGACCCAGTGCCCTGTAGAGAAAGTCCCACACAAATGCTTCAACCTGACCTTAAAGACAGTCTAGCATCTCAGTGTCCCACAGTGTTGATAAGTCTGGAAGTGGGTAGGAAAAACACTCGTATTTATCTCTCCTTTTTCCCATAATTCACACACACACACACACACACAAAGTAATTTTAGTATATTTGACAAACATAAATACATATAGTGATTTGACTAAGATAGCTTTTCATGGATAAGAAATTGAATAGTAGTCATTTTTTCATAAATTATAAATTTAAGTTTATGTCACTCTATGTAAATGATTAAGTGTACAATAGATATAACCCCTTTTATCATCATTAGCCCACATGTCAATCTGTATTATGTGTATAATAATACTCATTGAGATATGTCCAAACCAATCAAAAGTCTTTTCTCTAAACTCACTCTGAGCTTACTTTGTAAAATAAAATGTGCATTTACATTGGTGGCCTAGGATAATTCTTAAAATATGGTTTTTGTACATAGGTATAGTATTTCATTATTTATCTGGACCAAGAGATCAATTTAAAGTGAAGTTAAAATTTCTCATATAGGAGAAGGTATCCAAAATCCTTGAATTTAAAATAAAAAGAAGTTGATTTTCCTGTTACTTGAAATTGGTAGTGTATATATCATGTCTCTATATTTGGGGACAATCTGTTCTAATTCTGTGAATTTCAATTGCATCCAAATTTAAACCTTTCAGATCTTTTATATCATCCATTTAATTTTGCTAATATGGGAATGTAAGAAGCAGATGATAAAATGATATTTGTGATTCTCTTTAACATATTTGCACAGTACATGACAAGTATAGAGATAGAATAATCAGTAACTATCTCCTTTCTTTAGATCTGGGAAGATATGGAAATCTGACCCTTTCTTTAATGTTTGAGTTACTTCATGATTGAAAGTTAATTCATGCTTATAATTTCTAGAAAGACAAAAGTAAACATGATAATGTTTAGAATATACCAAAGAACATTTTTTCTTGGCATTGAATTATATTCTATAATTGTTATAATTTAAGGAAATGGAGTTATTTTTAGTATTTCTTACAAAATGTATTTACATTTTTAAATTGCATTTTTATTTTTTATTCATTATTTATTGAGTAAATAAATACTCAATATGGAGCAAAGCAAAATATTTCTCTTCTGCTCTTAGGGCGAAGACAATCTAATTAAGAGGGCAGTTACAAAAATGCCAGGCATAGGGAAATTAACTTTACATGGGAGATTCAATGATGCCTCCACAGAGAAGACTTTTCATTTGGCATGTTCCAACAAGAATGTAGGAAATGTAATTAAAGAAGAGTAAAGTGCATGTGTAAAGTCATAAAGGAAAGAATGTTCATGTTTCAGACATGAAAAGTTTAGTGTGATTGCCACATATTGTGTCAAGGGCATGTAGTGAAGGCTACAACATTCTTCTTAAATCTCACACACATAAAATATTTAATACAACGAAACGTATTTTAAAACTGCATTGCCAGATGTGAAATCCAGAAACAGGAATTGCTGAGAATCAGGGGAGGAATGGGATTATGAAGACCAAATGTGAGAGAATTTGGTAGCAGCTGAACCTGTAAGGCTGTGGTGTTAGTGAAAACTTGGCCTCCCTGCAGGAGCAAGGAACTAGTATTTTAAAGATGAAAGAGGATTTTCCCTCTATCAGTTGTGCAAGGGAGCATTTTTCAGTCATTCCAAGTGAATGAGTTAATTTAAAATGTTCAGAAATGGGGTAATCGTGTAAAATCCTGGCAGTAGCAAATGAACAGAATCACATAGGGTGCCACTAGAAACACAGAGACCATACCACTTTAATAAAAATAAAACCCACTCTGAAAAAGGGTTCGTCATCAAAAATAACAAACCACATAATAATTATTAAGAAGAAACAGTTTAGGGGAAAAAAAGAATTCTCACATAGACATTTTATATGGGAATTAAGAAAACCAATGAAAATGAGAATAATTAAAAAGCAATCAGAACTTACCTATAAAAATGATTAATTAGGCTGAACTGTATTGCTCCTTAGCAAAAGGAGAATTCAGAGGACAATTCTATAATTTTTTTCAAAATTAAAAATGATTCCATGTTCTGGTAATAATACAATAGTCTATATCAGACTAAATCTCTCTCTGATAACAACTGTAAACTCTAGACAAAATATTTTAAAACTCAAGTACCTGAAGGCACTGTACAGCAACTAAATACTGGCAGATATTGGAGCTGATCTAACCTTCAAAAGGGGCAAACAGACCAAGGTGAGAGCTATATTTATACGGGGCAGAGGGCATTCCTCAGTTCACATGGAGTGGGTCAGCTAAACTCAAGCACAAAGCTCCAGTCTTTTTGGCTTGAGGAACCAGAGGGAAGAATTTGGAGCGGCCAGAGGCTGGAAGTTGAGGAGGAAAATGCCCACAAGAAGACAGTTCAGGAAATAGAGGTCCAAAATTGACATATGAACTCGCCTCGAATTCTTGGCTGACTTTTGAAATATGAATGCATGGGAGCCCCCAGGTGCACAAAGGAAGGCAACTGAAAATCATGTGAAAGGCGGAAAAGCTATGCAGAAGTTTTCGCTCCAATTTTATTTTTTAAGAAGACAATACTAATTTTACATTATTTTTTAGAGCTGGACTTACATGATTTGCTCCCTAAAAGCAGAAAATTAGTTCTCAAATACGTTGTGCCAGCCAGGAAAACACTTCTCAATGGAGATGAAAATAAATAAGAAAGCATAAAATGCATATAGCATTTCAGTCAAATGTACATTAAGCAAGTACATAAACTTACAGTAGTGTAACATATCATTACAAACTCCAGCACATTTTTATCTGCTAAGTAAATGTATTTTTCTGCCAGCAAGTCCTAATACCACTCATTTTTGTCTCCTTCTACTACAAATTAACACTTCTACCTTCTCTTCAAAATTCTTCCACATTGGAACCTTACACAAATCCCATGTAAAACCTCATGAAGGAATCTTTCATTTCCTCTGGAAGCATGTTCATCTCCATAATTTTGGTGTTTCATATAATTATCATTTCCTTTCATATTTCTTTTGCCATATTCATGTTTCCATACTGGTATGCAGACATGTATTAGTAATTAACACCTATGAAAGATTTAATTTATCACAATATAGAAACATAGTAAATTATATTAGGCTCTTCAAATAAGTTAGAGTCTTATTATTGTCAATAAGGACTGCAAAAATTAAAAGAATAACAGCTACCATTTATATATTTTTCCTATATGGTTTTTCTTTTGCTGGTTTTTATTGATATTTCTTTATTTTATTCATTGAGGTATAATTAACATAAAACATATTATTCTAGGTGTACAGTTTAATACTTGATATTTGTATACATTGTGCTATGATTACCACAATATGTCTATTTAACTTACATAGTTACATCATTATACATACTTACAAATTTTTTTCTTGTGATGAAAACTTTAAAATCTAATCCCTTAACATCTTACAAATATGCAGTAGAGTATTATTAACTATAGTCACTGTGCTGTACTTTACATCCCCATGACTTATTTATTTTATAATTGGAATTTGATACTTTTTGACCCCTTTCACCCAGTTTGCCCACCCTCACCCCTACCTTTGGCAACTATCCATCTGTTATCTCTTCTATGAGCTTGCAGTTATCTACATATAGGTGAAATCATAAAGCGAGATTTCTTTGTCTAACTTATTTCACTTAGTATAATGACCTCAAAGTCCACCCATGTAGTCAAAATGGCAAGATTTCCACATTGGCCAGAGCAACTCAGTTGTTTGGAGCACTGTTCCATAAACAAAAGGTTTCAGGTTTGATTTCAGGTCTGGGCACATACCTGGGTTGCCAGTTTGATCATGGATCTGGGTGGGTGCATACAATCCCTGGCCTGAGAGTATATTAGAAGCAACCAATAGATGTTACTCTCTCACATTGATGTTTCTCTCTCTCCCTTCCTCTCTCTCTAAAAAGCAATGAAAAATGTTCTCAGGTAAGGATTTTTTAAAAAAGGGCAAGCTGGCCTTGTTTTTAATTTCTATATAATATTCTATTGTATAAACATGTCACATCTTCCCTGTCTTTTAAGCCATGATGGACATTTAGGTTGCACCCATGAATTGGCTATTTTAAATAAGACTGCGATAAACCTGGAGGTGCTTTTTTTTTTTATTAGTGTTTTTGTTTCTTTGAATAAATACCCAGAAGCTGAATTACTAGGTTGCATGGTAGTATTATATTTAATTTTGGGGGAACCTACATACAGTTTCCCATAGTGGTTGCACCAATTTACATTCCCACCAACAGTGCACAGGGTCCTTTTTATCTACATCTTTGCCAACACTTGCTATTTCTTGTCTTTCTAATCATAGCCTTTGTAACGTGTGAGAGGTGATATCTCATTGTGGTTTTGATTTGCATTTTTTTATTTTTGTGAGTACATTTTCATGTACCTACTGGCCATGCTTTCTTTAAAAAAATATCTACTCAGATCCTTTGCTCATTTTTTAAAAAGATTGTTGTTTTTAATACTGAGTTGTGTGAGTTTTTGTATGTTTTATACGTTAATCCCTTACTCAATACTGATTTGCAGATGTTTTCTCAATTCAGTAGATTACCTTTTCACTTTTCAAGGAATTTACCACTCATTTTTTCTTCTAGGAGTTTTATATTTTTGTGCATTCCATTCAAGTCTTTAATCCTTTTTGAATTAATTTTTGTGTATGGTGTAAGACAGTGGTCCAGTTTTATTTTTCACATGTATCTGTCCAATTATTCCAATAGCATTTATTGGACAACTTTCCTTTCCCCATGATATACTCTTGGCTGCTTTGTACATATTTCTGGGCTTTTGATTCCATTCCACTGATATATGTGTATGCATTATGTCAATACCATTCTGTTTTACGTAGCTTTGTAATATCTTTTGAAATCAGAGACTGCGATGTTTCTAGCTTTGTTGTTCTTTCTTAAGATTGCTTTGGCTATTCAGGATATTTTTTGATTCCACACAAACTTTAGAATTGCTTCTTCTATTTCTGTGAAAAATACCTTTGGAATTTTTATATTTAATTGCATTTAATCTGTATATTGTTTAGGGTAGTAGGACATTTTCACAATATTAATTTTTCTGATTGATAAGGAGAGAATATCTTTTCATTTATTTGCATTTTCAATTTTTTACTCAATATTTTATAGTATCAGTGTACAGTATCAGTCTTTAAATTTCTTGAGTAAATTTTATTTTTATTGAAGTAAAGGTGACATACAATATATTAATTTCACATTTACAACACAGTGACTGAACATTTGTATTTATTATGCTGTGATCATCAAAATATTCAAGTAACCATTTATAATTATACAAAGTTATTATAATGATTTTGACTATTTTCCCTATGCTGTACATTACATCCTGTGATTATTTTTTGTAACCAGAGCTTAGTACCCCTTATCTCCTGTACCCTTTTTGACCCAACCTCCAACCCCTTTATCTCTAGAAACCATCAGTTTGTTCTCTGTATCTGAGTCTGTTTCTGTTTGTTCATTTTTTTCTTTTGATTCAACATGTAAGTGAAATAATATGTTATTTCTCGCTTTTCAGCTTATTATACTTAGCATAGCACCCTATTGATTCATCCATCTTGTTGCAAATGGCAAGATTCGTTCTTTTTATGGTTGAGTAATATTTCATTATATATATCACATCTTCTTTACCCATTTATCAATGAACACCTAAGTGGCTTTCACCTTGGCTATTATAAATCATGCCTCAGTGAGCATGCTGATTCATATGTCTTTTCAAATTAGTGTTTTCACTTTCTTCACCCAAATACCCAGAAGTGAGATTGGTGGGTCATTTAGTAGTTCTATTTCACCCCCCGCCCCTCTTTTTTTGAGGAATCTTTATACCATTTTCCATTCAGGCAACACAAATTTACAATCCCATCAATACTACACTATACAAGGATTCCCTTTTTTCCACATCCTCACCAACTTTTATTTGTTGAATATTTGATTATAGCTATTTTGACATGTGTAAGGTAATATCTCATTGTGGCTTTGATTGCGTTCCCTAAGGATTAGTGATACTGAACATCTTTTCATGCATTTGTTGGTTATCTGTTGGTATATCTTCTTTAGGGAAATGTCTGTTCAGGTCCTCTGCTCATTTTTAACTTAATTGTTTTTCTGATGTTGAGTTGGAAGAGTTCATATATTTTAGACATTAACTACTTATCAGATATATCATTTGCTAATAGCCGCTTCCATTTTTGTAGGCTGGCTTTTTATTTTGTCGATGGCTTCCTTTGCTGTGCAAAAGCCTTTTAGCTTGATGTACTCCCATTTCTTCATTTTTGGTTTTGTCGTTTTTTTCCTGAGGAGACACAACCAGAAAAATATTGCTGTAACTAATGTCAAACTGTTTACTGCCTATGTTTTCTTCTAGGAGTTTTATGGTTTCAGGTCATACAGTTGACTTTAATCCATTTTGAGTTTATTTTTGTGTGTATGGTGTAAAAAATTGGTTCAGCTTTACTTTTATTTTTGCTTGTATCTACCCAGTATTCCTAGCATTCTTCATTGAAGAGAGTGTTTTTCCCCATTGTATATTCCTGCCTCCTTTGTCAATATTAGTTAACAACAAGTGTGTGGATTAATTTCTGGGCTTACTATTCTGTTACATTGATCTGTGTATCTGCTATTGTACCAGAACAACAATGTTTTGATTACAATAGCTTGGTAGTATAGTTTGAAATCAAGGAGCGTGATACCTTCAACTATGTCTTCTTTCTTAATGTTGGCTTTGGCTATTCATGGTCTATTGTGGTTCCATACAAATTTTAGGAACAAATTTTAGGAATTTATATTATTTCTGTGAAAAACTCCATTGGAATATTAATATGGATTGCATTTTAAAATATTTTTTATTTTTCAGTTACAGTTGACATACAAAATTATATTAGTTTCAGGTGTACAATACAGTGATTAAACACTTATATAACTTATGAAGTGGTCAACCCAGTAAGTCCAATACTCATCTGCCACCATATATAAATTTTCCATCATTATGTCCTCAAGTAGGTTTTCAATCATTGTTCCTTGTATTCTCTTTCTGATAACTCTGTGATGCAAATGTTTTATACTTGGACCCTTAAACTATACTCATTTTTAAATTCCTTTATATTTTTGCTATTCCTATTGAATGTTTTCTGCTACCTTGCCTCCCAAAATGCTGATTCTCTATTTCATCTAATCTCCCGTTGATTCCCTCTAATGTAGTCTTTATGGTTTCTATCACTTTGTGTAAGTTTTCACTAAGTTCACCTATTCTTTCCCCAAGTTATTACAACTTTATTGACTATATTCTTTGAGCTGTACTTTATATCCCCATGTCTGTTTTTATAACTAGCAATTTGCACATCTTGATCCTTTCCCCTTTATCTTCTATTCCTCAATCATCCTCTCATCTGGCAACCAACAGTTTGTTCTCTGTATCTAAAATTTTGTTTGTTCATTTATTCTGTTCCTTAGATTCCACATATAAGTGAAATCGTATGGCATTTGTCTTTCTCCGTCTGACTTATTTCACTTAGGATTATACTCTCCAGGTCCATCCATTTTGTCAAAATGGCAAGATTTTGCTCTTTTTACGGCTAATGTTCCATTATATATACATACCACATCTTCTTTTTGCATTTGTCCATCAGTGGACACTTAGATTGCTCCCTCATTTGTGCTATTATAAACAATACTGCAATGAGCATAGGGATGTACATATCTTTTCTAATTAGTGTTTTGGTTTTCTTCAGATAAATACACAGAAGTGAAACTGATGGGCCTTTCTTTGTCTCATTATAGCCTGTGTTTTCAAGTCTGTTTTGTCTGATATAAATATTACTGTTCCAGAATTTTGTTTGTTTTCATTTGCATGAAATATCCTTTTCCACCCCTTTAATTCCAGTCTGTATGTGTCTTTTCATTTAAGGTGGGTCTTTTGTAATATGTATAGGTCTTGTTTTCACATCCATTCAGCCACCCTGTGTCTTTTGGTTAGAGCATTTAATCTGTTTACATTTAAGTAACTATTGATAGGTATGTGGTTGTTGCCATTAATTGTTTTATTTTTATTTCATTACTGGTTTATTCCCTTTTTATTTTGATTTAATCATTTTTATGCCAGTTTGTACTTTTTTCCCATTACCATTTAGTCCCTTTATCTTCCCTACCCCCAGCAATCACCACACTGTTGTCCATGTCCATGAGTCCTTTTTCCTTTTTGCTTCATCCCTCCACCCCCTTACCTTCCCACACAACCCACCCCCCCCGCTTCATCCTGCTCTCTATGAGTCTTTCCCCATTTCCCTTGTTAGCTCAGTTTGTTCATTAGATTCCACATATGAGTGAAATCATATGGTAATCCTCTGTTTTAGTCTCTTGCAATTGCCATTTGTATGTTGATGATTTTCTATAGGGTTATGTTTCGATTCTTTTCCCATATGGTTTTAATAGATTTTTAATTTGTGGTTACTATGTACTTCATACATGCCAACCTCTGCTTATAGTGGTATATTTTAATTTGATAGCCATTTAACTTAGAATACATTCTAAAATCAGTACAATTTTTACTCAGCCCTTCCACATTTATGATTTTCCCATTCTTTTCTACATATTTGTGTGTGTGTGTATCTCTCAATTTACTGTTGTAATTACACATGATATTCCTACATCTTTGTCTTTTAAACTTCGCACTACCTTTATATTTGGTTGGCCAAAAAGTCCATTTAGTTTTTTTCATAAAATAAAAGACGTATTTTTCACTTTCACCAATAATTTTATGGATTTAGATATTATGAGTATGTCGGCTATCTCTCGCCTTTGGCTTCTAGTGGGTAGAGGCCAGGGGTGCTGCTAAACATCTTCCAATGCATAAGACAGCCCCATAGCAAATAATTATTTGGTGGAAATGTCAATACTACCAAGAAAATTCACAAACCACTTCTGCCACATTCATTCAGTTACAGCAGCTTCTCCATACACTGCACATATCTTTTATTGTGTGTCAGTTACCTTTTTACCTTTCTTGAAATGTAAACCATAATATACTGAAAATGTTACATATTAAATTCCATCTTCAACAGTAAAATAATTGCACAAAAATACACCAATTTTGGTTTTTTAAAAAAAATGTATGTTGATACGACAGTTGTCACAATACAATCTAACAAAATTGTTTTGAATGAAGTTGAAGACAACTAAGCACTAGTAGAGCAATCATATAGAAAAAACTAAATGAACTTTTTGGCCAACACAATAGTTAATTGATCCACTGCTTTTATTATGTCTTTGCCTTGCTTAGAGGAATTTTTTTGTTTCCTGTATTCTTCTTAATCTTATTCTTATTCTTTTCCTTTCTACTTAAAGAAGTCCCTTAACATTTTTTGTAATGCTCATTCAGTGGGGATGAAATCCTTTAGTTTTTCATTTTCTGGAAAAATGCTACATCTCTCTTCCAGTTCTAAATGGAAACCTTTGTGGGTGGAGTGATCTTGGTTGTAGGTTCTTGCCTTGCATCACTGTGACATTTTGTGCCACTCTCTTCTGGCCTGCAAATTTTCTGTTGAAATATTAGTTGATAGTCTGGTGGGAGTCCCTTGCACATAACTGATTTTCTCTTGCTACTTTTGAGATTCTCTTCATATCTAACCTTTGGCACTTTAATTATAATTATCATTATAATTAAAGAGACTTTGTGTGAGTCTCTTTGGGTTCATCTTTTTTGGGATTCTCTACACTTCCTGGACTTGTATGTCTATTTCCTTTGCTAGGTTTGCGAAATTTTCCATCATTATGTCTTCAAGTAGGTTTTCAATTATTGCTCTTTTTATTCTCTTTCTGATAACTCTGTGATGCAAATGTTTTATACTTGGACCCTTAAACTATACTCATTTTTAAATTCCTTTATATTTTTGCTATTCCTATTGAGTGTTTTCTGCTCCCTTGCCTTCCAAAATGCTGATTCTCTGTTTCATCTAATCTCCCGTTGATTTCCTCTAATGTAATCTTTATGGTTTCTATCACTTTGTGTAAGTTTTCACTAAGTTCACCTATTATTTCCTCAAGTTTACTGAGCATTCTTATTATCAGTGTTTTGAACTTTGCTACCAGTAGATTGCTTCTCTCCCATTTATTCAGTTTTTCTCTGGAATTTGTCCCCTTCTTTCATTTGGGATGTATCTCCTCATTTTGGTTGATTCTCTGTGTTTGTTTCTACATATTAAGTAGATATGCCACGTTTCCCTGTCTTGGAATACTGGCCTTATGTTGTAGGTGTCCTGTGAGGCCCAGTGGCACTGCCTTCCTGTTCACCTGGGCTAGGCATTCCGGAGGTATCCCTGTGTATGTTGTATATGCCCTCCAGTTTTAGTTGAGCTTTGATTGTTGGCACCTTAGCGAGTGGGATTGATCCTCAGGCTGAATGGCTATGAGGGTTGGCTATGACAACAACAGATGAGCTATTGTGCAGAGCTGACCCCAGTGGGTGGGTTTCACTCTTGTGGGGTTCTGGTGCCTGCATAGTCCACCCTTTGGGTGTGTCATTTGTAGAGGTTATTGGTTGGTAATCTGGCCTGAAGCAGCCACTGAGTGTGTTGGTTCTGGGGCCTCTTAGGAGGGGCTTTGTCAGCTGCTGCTTGTGGCTGTGGCTTCATCGGGGCTCCCTGTTAGAAGCTCCAATGTGATCTTGGTTGGTAGCTACTTGTGCTGGACTTGGAGGCACCTGGAAGAAGCAATGCTCTTACCTGAGGCTGGCTGTCGCTAATTCAGGGCTTTGGTCCACTTAGCAAGAGGTACAGGGCTCACCGAGCCTATCCACTGGTTGTTTGGGGTTCATGAACTTTGAGAGATTTTAGGAAAGCATTCGGCATGGGCTGATGCCACCTGCTTCTATGGAACAGCTGTTGAAAGAGGTTTGTGTGGGGCACGTGAGTTGTATGCAGAGGGGTGTCAGGCAATCACCAGGGTGGGGCAAGTGATATTAGACAGGTTAATGGAGACTCAGATTTGGTGCCCAAGTTTGCTTGCTGGCTGTGTGGGGAGGGCTCACTCTAAGAACAATGGCACTTGCCAGCACTTCAGTCTGGGAGAGAGCTACCCCGGCCTTCCCTGAAGCCAGACAATTCAGTTCCTCCTCATAGGTCCCTGGAGCTTTTTGAGCTGCTGTCCCTTATCTGGAATTTAGAGTGAATGCTCCAGCTACGTAACAGGACACCTGTGTCCATGGCAGCCTTCTGTCTCACTCAGATTGAAACCCCACTGATTTTCACAGCCAGGTGTTGCGAGAACTCTTCCCAGGATTAGTGCTACAAGCTGAGGGGCCACATATAGGACTAGGACCCCTTGCCCCTAAGGGGGTCCTCTGCAGTTCAAAATTTTGCTTGATGAATTAGATTTGCAAACTGTACTCTGGCATCTTACATACAGATTAAATGGTTTAATAATGTATAATGCAGAAGATATGTTTGAAATTATTCACTAAAAGCTTTTAAAACTTTTTGAGTGACACTGAAATTTATATAAATGCTTTAATTATCTTTTGCAAATATTTTTACGTATGTATGATTGAATTTGGTAGTTATTCACAGTGAGACTGAGCTTTGAAAATCTCATTTGTGCAAATAACAGCAGACCCATTTTTCAATTGTGACATTATCAGAAATGAAACAATGTCCCAAAATACAGACTTTAAATAGAGGAGTTGTGGTTACTTTTTAATGCATACCTAAAGGTGGTCTATTAAAAGTATATATCTACTTTTAACTTTATTGGTGAGAATCATTTTATATCAAAGACACCATTCTGCTACTTATATTTTTCCACTTAAAATATGTATAATGGAGAATGTTTGGGGGTGGGCAAGAACAATTCCACTGAAGACCAAATAAGGCAGTGTCTTTGACTAACAGTAAAATCATGTATGGCAGATATGCAAATATACACTAGGTTACACGTACATACACACACACACACACACACTTATTATTTCAGCTAATGAACTTTAGTTTTGCCCCCAGAATACTTGCCTTAGGTATTCAGCCATTGACAACTTTTCTGAGTACCCTTTCTTATCCATGTCAAAAATCCATTGCAGTTAGTTTTTCTTAATATATTTTAAATGTAATGGCTATAGGTATTTCCCAAGTTCATAAATGATGGAGTTTCTGTTTCTCGTTTTTACTGTTTCTTGTTCTTTGGTGATGGCTTAAAATAATAGGAAGTTATTCAGCTGCCATGCAATGTGTTAATAAAGAAGATGGTCAAAGAAAAATGGTGCATCAGACAAAGACTTTATTCAAGGTTATTGCAACAGAGAATAGTGTCCAGAATGCAACCTGAACCCAACCCCCCTGATGAAGGGGGCTTTAAAGGCTACGATGAACTGCTGGACAAGTATTAGAGAACATTAGGGAGTAAGTTAATCAGTGGATTATGTCAAGCACATTGAGTTAGTCTCAGATTTGAAAATACTGAGTATTTTCCTCCGGGATTACACCATCCATGTTGGCTAATTGGCATCCAATGAAGTTAGACCCCTACCCTCCCAACAGAGACAACGAGCTAAGGGAGCTGTCTTCCTTGATGATTATATTTTAAAGGCATAGCTCCCAGGTCCTCAAGAAGGACATTCTTGGGTTATAAAACTGGCGAGAGGCTTTTCAGAAGATGTACCTAGGTATCTCATGACCTAGATTCAGGAAGTCTGTATAAAATTTTGTTACATTTATGGAAAACATTAAAGCTGTCTTGATCAACATGGTAAGACTGAATTATAGTAATTCTACAAAACAAAAAGTTCTGTGCATAGTGATCTTTTAGAAAATTATTGTGCTAAGATCAAATTCTGTTTTCATGTATCCAATGTTGTAAACTGCTAGCGTTAATAATAAAAGTAAATGGAAATAAATAACACTTCTTAAAAAAGGATCTATTTCAGCACCAGATAAAACAATTTGAAACTACGATCTAAACTTGACTTTTTAATATAGGGAAAAAGATTTCAGATTTTTCACTTCTCAATCAAAGAAAGACATTATTAAATAATTAACATTTCTACTTTTCAATTTATATTTGGTCAAATTGAAATAAAATATTAATATGGCATGTTCTCAAATAACATTTTGTTCATCCTCATTTCATCACAGTGATGAGATGCTATAGGAATCTAACTCTTGTTAACTCAATTAGCCTACAGTAAAACTAGTTTTGTTAGGTTCTTGAAACTGTAGTGAAATGACACATATCAACAGTGTTCAGTAAGGACTTGCTGTACCCCACATGGGTACATTATGGTACATGCTGAGTCAGTCAGGACAGGCCAATTATTCTGCAGTAACAGTACAAAACCATTACTTAATAACTCTGAAATACAAAACAATTCTCACTTATTCATTAAATGTTGGCTGAGGCTCTAACCTCTGTCATCCTTATCCCTGGATATACCTGGGACACTATGAGAGGAAAGGAGAAAGGATAAAATTGCTTACCAAATTTTAAACATCTGGGTGCATATCCCTTTCACACAGGTTTCATTGACTGAAGTCATCCACAATATCTGACTCTGAAGGATGAGGTCCCGTTCAGTGCCTGGAAAGCAGAGAGAGTAAATTATTTGGCATAAAGTATTAGTACCTATGACAGCCCACCCAGTGGCCACTAAAGATTTCCACCATGCGGCACTGCAAACACATGGAAAGATAGCCTTTGCTTGCTTTTAGGTTGTGTGATGCAGGACTTTGATTTGGTCAGTAAAATTTAAGGAGACTTATTGTATGTCATTTCCTTGACTAAACATTAATAACCTCTTAGCTTTGATTCGAAATTAATTCATAACCACTCTGAATTTATAAGTAAGACAAAATCTTCGAGCTGACATTGTAGTGTATGCAACATGACTTTACCTTTTAATGGAATATACTGATTTTGTGAAACAAGCTAGTAGGACATGGGTTTCATTTGTTACTTTGGCTAATCCGGGGCCATCAGACTAGTACATTTGCTTATAACATAACACAGAACACAGAAATGTTTAATTACCAGTACTCTGGCAGCTGACTGTTCTTTACAAATCTGTCTTTTCTAAATCTATTACCCTTACTTACTATTCCTTATTCATCTATTTAGCTACTTGAAGAAGGACCTAGCAGAGCAGAGAAGCAAAGTTTATGCACAGTGTTGTTTCCACAAAGTTTCTATTCAACTTTTTACAATATTTGGTTTTATCAAGGATCTTCCTGGGGACTTTCTTTTTCCAGGCATCTAGGTGAGTAAACTAACCAGAGTAGAGGCAGAACGGTATAGTCCTATTTCTCACTGGTCTGGTGAATAATGATCTCCTAGCTGTGAGCTGATATTACCTACTTTAATCTTTTCCCTGGTGAACATTTAACTCTAGGTCTTCAGGGGAAAGAAATACTGTGTTTCAATGAAAATTTTTATAGGCTTCTGGTCAAGATGGCAAAGTACGTAAATGCTGTGATTGCCTCCTTTGCATGACCACATTGAAATTACCACTAAATTATAGAACCATCATTGAGAACCACCTAAAGACTATATGAACAGGAGTCTGACAATTAAGGATAAAAAGAAGCCATGATGAGACTGGTAGGAGTGGTGAAGATACATAATGGTCGGGTCCCATACCCATGCAGTGATGACTAAGAATTGGGAGGGATATCTAGGTTGTGCAGATCCCCCAGAAAGAAGAGTACCCATAATATCTGGCTGTTAAAAGGCAGTGGGGATTACATATCCGTGAGATGGGGGGGCTTCTGGAATCCCAGGCATTGCTCTTGGGGGTCCTGCACTGGAAGCAGCTTGTAAAAGAACAAAGGTCACCTGTGGACTAAGTAGCTGACCTCAGCATGCTTTTGTTAAAGATAGAGTATCTCAAAAATAGCAAAGAGAAAATTAATTATGAACAAGGGAGCTCCCCTTAGACTATCAACTGATATTTCAGGAGAAATATTGCAAGCTAGAAGAGAGTGGCCCAAAATATTCAAAGCGATGAAAAACAAAACCTGCAACCAAGATTATTCTAAATGATAGCCTTGCTGGGTAGAGTAAAAGAAAAGATAAAGCATTTTCCAGAAAAAAATGCAGCTAAGGAAGTTTATCACCACTAAACCAGAATTATGAGAAATGTTAAAGAGACTCCTTTAAGTAGAAAGGAAAAGATAAAAATAGGAATAAGATAATATAGGAAACAAAAAAATTCTCACAGACAAAGGCAAATACATAATAAAAACAGTACAAATGTTAAAAGATAAAAGTAAGGAGATTGCGTGCAATTACAATAAACTAAGAGATGGAAACGAACACAAAAAAGTAAAAGAGAATGACAAAAACGTAAACATGGGGTGGGTGAGTAAATATGGTTGGATTTTAGAATGCCTTTGACCTTAAGCAACCACCAA
This sequence comes from Mormoops blainvillei, assembly GCA_004026545.1. Classification (NCBI taxonomy): domain Eukaryota; kingdom Metazoa; phylum Chordata; class Mammalia; order Chiroptera; family Mormoopidae; genus Mormoops; species Mormoops blainvillei. The sequence goes on from PVJD01008719.1 coordinate 53,955, forward strand.
CTTAAAATAGAATGCTATAACCATAGCTTGGTATATCTGAAGCACATGACAACCACAAACAAAAAAATCTGTAAGAGATATACAAAAGATAAGTAATTCAAGCTCAGCATATAAAAAGTCATCAACATACAGGAGAAGAGAGTAGGATGAGAAAAGAATGGAAGAACTACAAACACAATTGGGAAACAATAAAATGGTTATGTCCACGTACCTATCAATAATTACATACATGTAAATGACTCAGTGCTCCAATCCAAAGGCCTAGGGTGGTTGAATGGATAGAAAACAAGAGCCATACACATGCTGCCTGCAACAAAACCACTTCAGTTCAAAAGACACATGTAGACTGAAAATAAAGGGATTATATTTCATGCAAATGGAAACAAAAACAACTAGGGTTGTAATATTTATATCAGACAAAATAAACTTTAAAACAAGGGATGTAACAAGAGACAAAGAAGGGCATTTCATAATGATAAAGGGATTGATCAATCAAACAAGAAGACATTACTCTTATAAACATCTATGCGTCCAACAAAGGAACATCTAAATAGATAAAGTCAATATTGACAGATGTAAAGGGAGAGATGGGCAGTAATACAGTAAGATGAGGGGACTTTAACATCAAATTGACATCAATAAACTTAAGAAACATCCAGACAGAAAATCAACAAGAAAGACTAGCCCTAATTGACATTTTGACTGAGTGGAAAGACATGCCATGCTCATGGATGGAAAGAATTAACATTATTAAAATGTCCATACTACCCAAAGGAATCTAAAGATTCAGTGCAATACCTATCAAGAAAACAATGGCATTTTTACAGAACTAGAGCAAATAATCCTAAAGTTTCCATAAAATCACAAAAGATTTTAACCAAAGCAATCATGAAAAAGAAGAACAGAGTTGGAGGGATCACACTACCTGATAGCAAACTATACTACAAGGCTATAGTAGTCAAAACTGCACGATACTGGGATAAAAACAGCCACATACATCGATAGAACATAATAGAGCACCCTGAAATAACCTCATACCTATATAGTCGATTAATCTATGACAATGGAGGCAAGAATATAAATGGGGTAAAGACAGCCTCTTTGACAAATAATGTTGGGAAAACTGGACAAATATATGCAAAAGAAGGAAACTAGATCACTTTCTCATATCATATACAAGAATAAACTTAAAGTGGATTAAAGACTTAACTGTACTTTATTTTTTCTGTGGCTATAACTAATGGGTTTTTTTTTCCTGATTTCTGATTCTGATATTTCATTGTTGATGTACAAAAATGTCTTCGATACTAAGCGAAATAAACCAGGCAGAGCAAGACAAATACCATATGATTTCACCTATAAGTGGAAACTAATTAACAGGACAAACAAGCAAGAAAATATAACCAGAGACATTGAAATAAAGAACAAACTGACGGTACCTAGAGGAGAGGGTGGAGGGGATAATGGGGAAACAGGGGAAGGGACATCAGGGAACATGTATAGAGGACACATAGATAAAGTCAAAAGGGGGTAGGATCAAGGGTGGGAGGTGGGGATGGGAAGGGTAGGGGGAGTTGTGGGGGGAAATGGACAAAACTGTGCTTGAACAACAACTTTTAAAAAAAGACTTAACCATAAACCTCAAAATTATGAAACTCCTAGAAGAAAACATAGGCAGTAAAATCTTTGACATTGCTCTTAGTAATATTTTTTTAATGTGGCTTCTTGGGAAAGAGAAACAAACAAAATAAACAAATGGGCCTACATCAAATTAAAGTTTTTACAGTGAAGGAAAGCATAATCCAAATGAAAAGACAACCTACTGCAGAGGAGAATATATTTGCCAATGATACATCCGATAAGGGGTTAATACCCACCATATATAAGAACTCATACACATAACACCAGAAACACCAAACAATCGGATTAAAAAGTAACTAGACAACCTGAATAGACATTTTCCCAAACAGGACATTCAGATCACCAATAGAGATGTGAGAAGATTCCACATCACTCATCGTCAGGGAAATGCAACTCCTCATTCGGGGTGAAGCCTCCTGTCTTTCTACACCACCTGAGTGTAATTGCCTTCCAGAATGCCAGTTCATCCAGTTTCATTCAGACATGTAATACTTATTCCCTACAATACTTTTAGTTTTTAATAATTCAAAATGTCCTCATTTGAAACAGCTTTAAAATCTTGGTCACCCATATCAGAACATATTTGTGCACTTGTCTATGTCCTCTTAATTGTCATGACTAGAACTAAAAATGATACTCCAGATGCTGTATGATTAATGCACAAAACAACAGAACTATTTCTTTCTTTATTCTGAACATTACATTTTTATTAATGAAACCTAATAATGCATTAGCTGTCTTTTGACATCTATGTCACACTGTTGACTCTCATTGAAATCATGGTTCCTCAAACTTCTGGCAAGTTTACATATGGAATGTGGTTAAATCCGGCTTCAAGAGGGCAGAAATTTTAAGCTTAAGAAAAATGAGTAAGAATAATAAGGGAATTTCTCAGAAGAAGATTAGACAACTAACTGTGAGTAATCCTGACAATGTTATTTTAAAAAAGAAAAGGAGGGAGAGTAACTTCAAAGATAACAGATACATTAGTAACTTTTCCCTGACATTACAGGAAGGAAGGATACATGTAGAGTTCTGGATAGGATAACAATAAAAGCACATTCTCCTCTTTTGATTAGTATTAACATGCTATATCTTTATCATACCTTTACTTTTAGTCTATAAGAATTTTTGATTTTTTGTTATTTTTGTACAGAACCTGTTTATCCAGTCTTAGAATATCTATGTTTTAATCGTTGGATTTAGATCACTAATATTTACAGTGCTTATTATAATAGTCAGATTAACATCTACCATCTAGTAACTGTTTTCTATTTATTTCTTATTTTTCATTTTTTCTTATCTCATTTTAATTAAGAGTTTGATATGACTCAATTGTATCTGCTCTTTTGGCATGCCATTTTATGCTTATTTTTATTTCCTTTGAGTTTACAATGTGTATTTTAAATTATTTAAGTCTATCTTCAAATACACTTCACGATTTCACATATAGTATATGTGCTTTTTAAGAGTATCCTAATACTACCCTCCTATCTCTTGTGACATTGCCATCATCAATTGTACTGCATTTATTCATACAATATAACCCAATACATTGCAACAATTGATTTAAACAATTATATTTATATAAAATCAAGAATAAGAAACATAAAATGTTATGTTTTATCTTTATTTATTCTCTGACATTCTTCTTTATATAGATCTAAATTTCTGATTTGTATAATTTTTCTTCTCCCTGAAGTACTTTTTAAATATTACTTACGGGTCAAGCCTGCTAGTGATTAATTGTTCCAATTTTTGTTTTGAAAGAGTCTCTCTCTCTCTCTCTCTCTCTCTCTTCACTTTTGCAAGGTAATTTCACTGGATACAGAATTCCAAGATGTTTCTGGTTTTGTTTCTTACTTTCAAGACTTCACCTATATCCTTGTGCTTTCTTCTTGTTTGCATGAATTCTGAAGAGAAGTCTAAGGTAATTCTTGTTCTCATTTCTCTATGGTTAAATATTTTGTTTTGCCTTGGCTATCCTCAAGATTCTCTTTGTTTCTGGTCTTCTGCAACCTGAATATGATATGCTTAGTTGGTATATATGGGTTTTGTATTTATTCCAACCTCTTTTTGCATGTTGTTGCTAAAAGTAGAGGTTCACATGTTCTGTTAACTTCCAGTGGGAATGATAAAAATAGTAAATGCATGACATTTACTATGTGCTGCTATGTGCTAGGCATTTATGGATATAGATGTATACATATATGTATGTGTAAATAGATTGATTTAATCCTTATAACTCAATTAGATGGCGATTACCCCATTTCACAACTATAGAAAATAAGCCCAGAGAGAGAGGCTTAACAACTTGTCCAAGTCCACAAAGCTAGGTAACTAGCAGGGACTGAATTCAAATGTAGGCAGTCAAATATTATAATTTGTGATGTATAATCACTGTTTTCTTGCCTATACAACCAAATACACAAGCAGTTTCTAGCTCTACACTAGAACTAGAAACTGTACCTGAGCCCCGTCCATAAGCCAGGCTTCTAAGGAATTATTGGCACAACTGGTGCATCTGAGAGTCACTCCAACGCCAGAAAATGGGTTAATGTACAACCACCCTTGATAGGCGCCCTCCCTAATTCTGAAGGTCTAAGAAACAACCCTGTCACAAGAGTTATAAAACCCAAAGTAAAAAAGCGTGCAATAACCCCTGTAATGCCTTTACCAATTTACTATCCAAGCCCAAACTTTGCTTAGATTCCTCTCTAATGAATATCTAAACCCACTTAGATTCCTTTCTAATGAACGCTAACTTTTTTTGGTCTGTCAATTTCTCGCAAATTTATTGTTTCATCGTCCAAAAAGCATAAAAAGTCACCCAGTTTAATCACTTCTCTGAGCCTTCTTAATGGTCTGAGCATCATATTGTGATTTGCCCATGTGCATGTATTAAGTTCCTTGTTTTCTTCTGTTAATCTAGTAATATGTTAATTTTATTATTTTATAGTTAGTCTAGCCAAAAGAACTAAAGAAGGATATAATGGAATTTTTCCTGTTCCCCAAGAAGCTCATGTGTTTAAAACACACACACGAATGATCAAATCAATTTAATAGGACAAATCATATAGTCCCAGCAAGAAGCCAGAGAACATTATTTAAATATAACGTTTCAAGAAACTGGACATATAAATTAAACCAGAGTGAGATGTGGAAGAGTCTGGTGAGGAGAATAAGGACCATGCCTGAAAATGAGAGTTGGGACTAAGGGTAAAATGCAAGGATCACGTTAATGGACTTTCAGAGGGTAGCTAGATAAAAGCTCTGACTCGTGTCAGAGCGGGAGTCGAAATCTAGGTTTCTGAAATCCAGGTTGTATTCCAACCCTGTGTGCCTAGGGGCAGGACCTTATCATCCCAAAGGGATGTCTGCCCAGAACATGTTTTTCTAACTCTCATAAAGTTTGTTTTTCTGCAATTTCCTAAGACAATGACAGAGCTTGTGACCTACAGATCAGAGCACAGGGAGCTGCCTAGTTAAGGGAAAGGGAGGGTGTGGGATGCAAATATCGGATCTGTTGGAATCTTTTGCAACTGCATTTTAACAGTTGTTCTAAGCATGCTGGTTTGAATAGATTCTGAGCCCTACTCTCCATTTTTCACATTTGTACTATAAACAACATTCATGTTAACATTTGACCTCATGAATGAATGTAACCTGTTAAGGGCAATAAAAGAGGGACTATCGCATTATTAAGTTTAGGTTTCTATGGTAATCTTGGAAGACAAAATAACTCAAAAGTGTTCTCTGTGCCTGTATATACTCCTTACTCAGCACAGACTACAAAATCCATAAACAGATGGAAAATTTTTAGGAAATTACATTCTTTTCCTTATGCCTGTACACGACTAAGATTCTTGGACAAAATCCTCATCAATTCCAAATGCTCTGCAATCACAGACCCTTTCCTAACAGAGGGAACAGGCTGATTCAGGAGTTTAAAGAGAGGGTGTAGTGTGTGAGACCCTAACAAATACCCATTTTTTTAAAGAACTTACCTAAGGAGTTAATTGCCAAATTTATAAAGAATTCATACAACTCAACACCAAAAAACAATCCAATTTAAAAATGGGCAAAAGACATGCAGATGGCTAATAGACATATGAAAAGATGCTCAACATCACTAATCATAAGAAAAATACAAATTAAAACTACAGTGATGTATCACCTCACACCTGTCAGAATGGCTGTCATCAATAAATCAGCAAACAAGTACTGGAGAGGATGTGGAGAAAAGGGAACTTTTGTGCACTGTTGGTGGGAGTGCAGATTGGTGTAGCCACTGTGGAAAGCAGTATGGAGGTTCCTCAAAAAATTTTAAAAATTTGAGAGGGTGACATCAGAGGATTTATAGCATAAGAGATCCCCTTTGTTTCTCTCCTTGAAGTTTCAACAATTTGAACAGCTATAATTCAATGAAGGAGTCCCTGCTCAATGCACAGACATGTCTGAGAGACCCATGCATTGAAACATCTGAAGGTGGGCAAACTAGGGAGGTGGGAAGGGAAAAGAACTCAGATGGGCCAGAGAGGCAGTCCTATAGCTCAGAGCTCACAGCATGGAAGCTCAGTGAGGGGCTCAGCTCAGGGGGGAGGAATCAGTTTGCTGCTGGCACTCCCTTGAGACAGGAGAACAGAGACATTCAGTGAGCATTCCTTCAGGAGTGGGCAATGTGAGCTGTGGCTGAGGCCAGGGACCTGTGAGGGAAGAAGCACAGAGCTGTGGCCACAGTTGCCTGTCAGTTTGCATGCCCGACAGAATCAAAGCCACGGAGCCTGGCTGCCTCCCTTCACCCTCCCAGAGCTATAGCAGCCAGCGCTGTGTTGCAGAGCACATTATCTACAAACCCCACAACTAGCACTAAAGAAACACTTTTTCACTGAGTGACCGGTGCTCTCTGCAACTAATCGCAGGGTTGGCTGGAGACACAGAGATGTCACAGAGGTCTGCAGTCACCATTACTGGAAGATAAAACCAACAAACGAAGTAGACAAATTCTCCCAGCCCACTCCACACCACCACACACGGGCGCTGCACTGCTGGCAGCCCATCTGGCTCCAGGAGACAGCACTGGGATTTCAGGGATTCAGAACCTCAGTGCCCACCACCTTCCCCCATGGGGTGGGTCTCCTGAGACCAAGGTGACCAGAACACAGAGGAGATACCCACCTTCCAAGGGAACACAGGCCATTTCCGCCACACTGAAGAGAACTAAAAATCCAGAACAGTACAAGAAAGAGGGAAAAAAAGGGATTCAGCGCCACCTACTGGAAAACAATAGAGACTTCTTAATCTGGAGAAGTGCCACCACTCACATATAAAAAAATAACCTAGACAGAGAAGGAATCCACCAAATACCATGAATAACTAATATAATGAGACAGCTAAGAAAGAAAATAGAAAATCTCCATAAAATAAATTTAAATCCATGGCAATATGTGATTCGAATGACAGAGTTAAAGGCTCCAGTTCTGAAAATATTCAATGAGATGCAAGAAAACACAGATAGGCAGTTTAATGAACTCAGAAACAAAACACTTAACAAAACACATAATTTACCAGAGATTTAAACTTTTAAAAATAACCAAATAAAAGTTCTGGACATGAAGAACTTAGTAAAAGAGATAAAGAATAAACTAGCAAGCATATGAAATAGAACTGACCGGATAGAGGAAAGAATTAGTTATACTGAAGTTAGAAATGTGGAAATGATGCAGAGGGAAGAAGAGAGAGAGTTGAGCATTAAAAAAAAAAAAGAAAGAACTTTCTGATTACATAAGAACAACTGGCATAACAGAAAAAGAAGAAAAGAGAAGGGAATGAAGGACTTATTTAACAAATAGTTGATGAGAACTTTCCAAACCTATGGAAAGGGCTAGATCCTCAAATTCAGCACACAAACAGAACACCTAATTACCTCATTCCAAAAAGACCTTCTCCATGGCACATTTTATTAAAAGTCAAAGGTTAATAACAAAGAAAGGGTTCTCCAGGCAGCCAAGAAAAAGAATAAAATAACCTATAAAGGAAAGGCCATTAGGTTATCATTGGACTTCTCATCAGAAACCCTACAAGCTAGAAGAGAACAGAACCAAATATTAAATTACTAAAAGAGAGAAATTACCAGCCAACAATAATATATCTAGCAAGGTTATCCTTTAGATATAACGGAGAAATAAAAATTTTCCCAGTCATACAGAAGCTGAGGGAGTATACAACCAGAAGAGCTCCATTGCAGGAAATACTCAAGGGAGTTATTCTATGTGAAACAAAGAACTAAAGGTCACAAAACTGTGAGTAAGATAACCAACAAACTCACAGTATAAATAGGGATAATTCATGACATCAAAAACATAAAAGGGGAGGCGATAAAAGCCTGAATTTGCAAAGGGGGATGGAAATTAGATACATTGAAAAGGAAAAAAATACTATTTATATGGAACTTCTGTTTTCATAAACCTATCAGTAGCCACACACAAAAATTTCATTGCTTAAACAAATAGGAAACAGAGGAAAAAGTATGGAATACCACCAAACAAAAATGACAGAAAAATACAAGGAACAGAACCAATGGAAACACAAAGCTACCAGAAAACAAAAGATAAAACCTAAGAAGAGGCAATACTTCCTAACTCATTTTATGAGACCAACATAATCTTGATACCAAAACCTGGCAAGGACAACACACAAAAAGAAAACTACAGACCAATATCTCTGATAAATACAGATGCTAAAATCCTACACAATGTACTAGCAAATCGAATACAACAATACATTAAAAAATAATGCATCACGGTCATGTGGGGTTCATTCAGTGGGCACAAGGATGGTTCAACATATGTAAATCAATTAATGTAATACAACACATTGATAAAATAAAGGATAAAAGTCATATGATCTTATCAATAGATACATAAAAACATTTGATAAAGTACAACATTCATTTGTAATGAAAGTACTCAATAAAATGGATGTAGAAGGAAAGTACTTCAACATAATAACGACCATATATAACAAACCCTCAGCTAATATCATGCTCAATGGTGAAAAACTGAAAAGATTTTCTTTTAAGATCAGGAAAAAGATAAGGATCTCTACTCTCACCACTCTTAGTCAACATAGTACTGGAAATCCTAGGCAGAGTAATCAGGCAAGAGAAAGAAGTAACAGGCATCCAAATTGGAAAAGAAGAAGTAAAAGTGTCACTTTTTGCAGATGACTTGAAACTGTTTATAAAAAACCCTAAAGACTCTGCCAAAAATCTATTAGAAACAATAAACACAGTAAAGCTGCAGGATACAAAGTTGCAGGATATGAAAAATCTACTGCTTTCCTGTATACTAACAATGAAATTTCAGAAAATGAAATGAAAAAAATTTCTTTTGCAATTGCAATGAAACAAATAAAATACCTAGAAATAAACTTTTAAAAAGATATGAAGGACTTATATACTAAAAACTACAAAGCATTGTTAAAAGAGTTTGAAAAAGACAATGAAATGGAAAGGTATTTTTTGTTTATGGATTGGAAGAATTGACATAGTTAAAATGGCTATATTATCCAAAGCAATATACAGATTTAATGCAATCCCCATCAAAATTCCCATTTTTTAAAGAAACAGAACAGAAAAATATCATCAGATTTGCATGGAACCACAAAAGACCCCAAATAGCCAAAGTTATCCTGAGAAAAAAGAACAAAGCTAGAGGTATCATACTACCTGACTTCAAATTATACAAAGTTATGATAATCAAAACATCATATTATTGGCAGAAAAAAAGACACACAGACCAATGGACCAAAACTGAAAGCTCAGAAATAAAACCACATGTATATGTACAAATGATTTTGGACATAGGAGCCAAAACATACAATGAAGAAAAGAAGGCCTTCTCAATAAATTGTGATGAGAAAATTGGAAAGCCACAAGCAAAAGAGTAAAACTAGACTACAGTGTGTTCCCATATACAACAGTAACTCAATATCAATCAAAGTTATAAATACAAGATTTGAAACAATAAATGACATAGGCAAAAACATAGGTGCTAAACTTATAGACTTAGTATTGATCAAATGGGAGAAGATGCTTGCAAATAATAGCTTTGACAAGGGTTTAATATCCAAAATACATACAACTTAACACCAAACAAACAAACATCCAGTTAAAAAATGGACAGAGGACCTTAAGAGGCAATCATCCCAAGAAGACATACAAATGTCCAATGTATGAAAAGATGCTCAACTTCACTAACTATTAGGGAAATAAAAATCAAAACTATGAGATACCATCTCACACCTGTTAAAGTAGCTATTATGAACAAGACAAGTAATAAGTGTTGGGAGAGGTTGTAGAGAAGGGACCTGCATTCACTGCTGGTGGGAATATAAACTGGTATAGCCACCATGGAAAACAGTATGTGGTTTCCCAAAAAATTAAGAATAGAGTTACCATATAATCCAACAATCCCTCTTCCAGATATCGACCAGAGAAAATGGGAAATATTTATCCATGACGATAAATGTACCTCTGTGTTTATTGCAGCATTATTCGTGGTGGCCAAGACATAAAAATAACTGAACTGTACTCCACTAGATGATTAGTTAAAGATATTGTACATATATATACTGGAATATTACTTAGCCATAAGAAAAAATGAAATATTGCCATTTCTGACAATATGGATGGACTTTGAGACTATCATGCTAAACTAAGACAGAAAAATTTAATAACCATATGATTTCATTCATCATATGTGGGGTGTAAAACTGAAAGCAACAAATAAGAAAAACCAAAAAACCTCATAGACACAGACAACAGCATGGTAGTTACCACAAGAAGGAGGTGTGAGGGTAGTAAAGGGTAAAGGGATCAAATATGTGGTGACAAAGATGATTTCACTTTGGGTAGTGGGTACACAGTACAATATATAGATGATGCATCAGAAATATACAATTGAAACATATAATCTTATTAACCAATATCATTCCAATAAATTTAATTTAAAAAGACAAGCCTTAACCAAATCAAAACATTTATAAATTTTACATTTAATTATCCAAATCAATTTTTTAAATTCTAATTCCTTAATATTAGTTAAAAACAATGAATGCAGGAAACTTTTTACCAAAAAAATTAAAAACAAAACAGCATTATGACTCAGCAATTCCTCTCTGGGTATATATGCAAAGAAACCAAAAAAACTAATTTGAAAGAATATATGCACCCTTATATTCATTACAGCATTATTTACAATAGCCAAGCTATGGAAGCAACCCAAGTGTTTATCAATAGATGAAGGGATAAAAAATCTCTGGTCCAAATATACAAAGAAATATTAATAAGCCATAAAAAGAAGGAAATCTTATCATTTGAAACAATAAGGAAGGACCTAGAGGGTATTATGCTAAGTGAAGTAAGTCAGTCAGAGAAAGACAGATACCATATGATTTCACTTATTTATGGTATCCAAAGAACAATATAAATGAACAAACAAAACAGAAACAAAGCCATCAGAAAGACAAATAGGGAACCCACTGTATGAGAGAACATTTTTGCCAATGATACATCTGACAAGGGTTTAATCTCCAAAATATGCAAAGAACTAATACAACTCAATGGCAAGAAGACAAACAACCTGATTAAGAAATGGGCAAAAGACCTGAGTAGACAGACAATTCCCCAAAGAAGACATACAGAGCACCTGTAAATATATGAAAAAAATGCCTAATATCACTAATCATCAGAGAAATGCAAATTAAAACCTCAATGAGATATTACCTTACACCTGTTAGAATAGCCATCATACACATATCAACAAACAACAAGTGTCGATGAGGTTGTGGAGAAAAGGGAACCCTAATGCACTGCTGGTGGGGATCCACAGCCACTGTGGATAACGATATGGAGTATCCTTAAAAAATTTAAATGGAGCTGCCTTTAGACCCAGTGATTCCACTTCTGGGAATACATCCCAAGGATCCTGAAACATCAGTACAAAAAAATATGTACATCCCTCTGTTTATAGTAGTGATATTTACAATAGCCAAGACTTGGAAATAGTCTAAGTGCCCATCACTAGATGAGTGGATAAAAAAGCTGTGGTGAATGAAATACTATGCAGCAGTAAAAAAGAAGAAACTCTTACATTTTGCAACAGCATGGATGGACGTAGAGAAAATTATACTAAATGAATTTAGCCAGTCAGTGAAAGAAAAATACTACATGATCTCATTTATATATGAAAACTAATGAATACAATAAACCAACAAACCAAATAGTAATAGAAGCTTAGATACGTAAAACAGACTGACAGCTGCCAGAAAGGGAGGGTGGGTACAGAGTGAAAGATGGTGAAGAGATTAACCAAAGAACATTTATGTGCAACTCATGGACCTAGGCGGCAACATGAGGGTTGGCTTGGAGTGGGAAGAGGGTAGAGCAGGTTGTGGATGTAGGGAAAGGGAGAAAAAGCGGGAACAACTGTAACAGCATAAACAATAAAATTTAAACTAAAAAAAAAAATCCCAGAGACAAACTTATAAATATAGAGAACAGACTAATGGTTGCCAGAGTGGAGGGAGGTGGGGGACGGAGTGAAAAAGGTGAAAGGATTGAGAAGTACAGATTGGTAGTTACAAAATCGTCATGGGGTGTCAAGTATAGCATAGTAATTAGTCAGTAATCCTGTAATAACTGTGTATGGTGCCAGGTGGTACTAGAAATATCAGTGAAAAATCAGTGGACCAACTTTGTAAAATATATGATTATCTAATCACTGTGCTGTATACCTGAAACTAATACAAAATAATGTTGGATGTAAGCTGTAATTGAAAAAAAAAGAAAAAGAAAAGAACTTACCAAAATAATTGGAAAAGATGTTGCTAATGTTCATATTTTCAATGTGATTATAAGGGAAATTAAATGTATATAAAAGAGAAGTTATAGGGGACAAACTGAGTAAAGAGAAATAATCATTGATAAAAAGCATGAGTGTTTAGGGAAAAAAACTCAGTGAAGTTATGCCAATAATAAATGAAAGCAGTGAAGACTGGCTTGCTAAGTTATTTCAGAGTATAGAGAAAAAAAGATAAAAATTATGGGCAGGAGAATATCATTTCCTAAACTGAAAAACTTTCTCAGTAAAGTATTCTATCTTTTTAAAAGCTATAAACTTAAATTGTTTAAATAAAAAACATTATGTAAAATTGAAGTAATAAATAAAATATAAAGACAAATTTATATGAAAAATGAAAAATAACAATGTTAATGAAATCTCAGAATATTTCTGATATCATTGTGAAGATTACATGACATAATGTGGCTAATGGACTTATTCAAACACCTGGTACATATGCACTCACCAAATGATAAATTATCTTATTATAATTATGATTATTATTATTAAGAAGAATTTCAACTGCTACCTCAAGCCACAAAAAAGGAGAAAATATTTACAACAAATATATCTGACAAGGACTTATTTTCAGAATATATGAAGAATATGCACAAGATAATAATAAAAAGCAAGCAACCCATTAAAAATAAGCAAGAAGGCAGCTACAAAGAATTCATAAGAAGAGATAAATGGCCAATAAGTAACAAAGAAAGTTACCGAGTACCATTAGCCATCAGAGAAATGTAAATTAGTACCATAATGATATAAAACTGCATGCACTCATGAATAGCAAAATTTAAAGGACTGGCAGCATTTTTTAGCAAGGGTATAGGAGGGTAAAAGAATAGAATGACTCTGGAAAAAAAATTTGTGATTTCTTACATAATTAAACATGCATCTGCTCTATGACCACATAATTCTATTCATTCCTAGGTATATTTCCAAGAGAAATAAAAATATATGCCTACAAAAACAAATCATAAAAGCATGTTTATATCAACTTAATTCACAGAGAAAAACCAAAATAACCAAAAAACAATAAATAAACAATAAAATAAACATATTTTAGCATATTTATACAATAGAATACTACTCAACAATAAAAAGGAAGAAACACAACAACAACATGGATGAATTTCAACACATACTAGGGAGAACTATAAAATCACAAAATATCAAATAAACTCAAGAGCAAAAAAATACCAAAGTCACACTTAGAATAGTAATGGAAATAACCACAGACTTAGAGAAGATAAAACAATTATATATAAAATACTAACTATAGATAAGATTAATTTATTTTAATATTCTCTTTGCATGATAAGTTCTAAGATGTGAGGCATTGTCTCAGCTTTGTTCACCCTTGTATAATCATTGCTAAATATAAAATAGGTAGCCGATTGATACCTATTAAGTAAACAGACATACCAATGAGTAAATGAATATTCTCTCTTTAATTTATTAAAGAGGAAAAAGCAACCTATTCATCTTGATAAACACAAATGAAAGCAATAACCTCATATATTCATCAGACATGTAACTAGCAAAAATCAAAACTTTCTTTTAAGACTATTTGTTTTCAACTTTGCATGAAAATAGTAACCTCATACCCAGCTGCTCAGAGTTTAAATTAGTAGACAGACCTTGGTGGGAGATGTAGAAATATTAATGTTAAATGTTCACCTATTCTTTCATAGCAAAATCACATTTCCATGGACCTTCTCTAGAAAATATTCAACTATGGGCCCCGGAAGCATATATGTAAGAATACCCCTGTGACATTGTCAATAATAACCAAAGAAAGAGGAAAACTTACTAATGACAGCCAACATGTCCATTCACATGGACGTGACTAAATAAATAACATGACGTTCAGCCTTCGGATGCTATGTATGCAGCAGTTCAACAGGCTAAAATAAGAACTGAATGTGTGGACTTCTAGCCAAGATGGCAGCATAGGTAAACATGGTTCACCTCCTCATTCAACCATGTCAAAATTATACCTAAATTATAGAACAATCATCACTCAGAACTGGCAGAAATCAAGCTGAATGGAAGTTTGACAGCTACGGAATTAAAGAAACCACATCCATCCAGATGGAGGGGTGGACACGTTGAACAGGCTGGTCCCACAACCACGTACGGTAGATAAACATTCAGGAGGGATATCTCGGGAGCAAGGAGTCCCAGCCCCACACCAAGCCCCCAAGTCTGAGGTGCCAGTGCCAGGAAGATAAGTCCCTATAATTTCTGGCTGCAAAAACCAGCAGGGATTGAGTCAGCGAAAGAAATTTCTGGAGTCCCAAGTAGTTCCTCTTAAAGAACTCACAAACTTACTCAGATTCACTCCCTCAGAGCTCGAGCACCGATGTTAACAGCTTGAAAGACACCAGTGGCATACAGGGAGAAACCGAAGTGGCAGGCCTCAAGGCAAGAGCTGGGGGACAGCTTCCTCCCAGACAGAAAGGCAGGCAGAGCCACAGAGCCAACAGGAGGGTACCTTACTGGAGAATCCATTAACCTGGCTAAAGCTGCCCCACCCTGGAGATTCCCTGAGGCTCCATCTCACCACTTACAGCTGTTAACAGTAGCTTTTCCATATGAATGGGTGGTCTTGACTCAAGCTTCACAACTTCCTAAATCCTTTCAAACAAGCCACAGCTGACATCAGTGAGCCTTCAGACCTGGTACCGCTTGCTAAGTGGCCCCAGGCATGGCCATAGCAGCAACCAGCCTAGAGTCACAACTTGGCTTTGCCTTGGAATCTCCAAGCCCAGCACAAGTAGCAGCCATCTCAGATTGCTTTATAGGTCAGACTGGGTGGCCCTGGGGCAAAACACAGGTGGGAGCTCACCTTGGTCTGCACCACCTGGGAACTCCAGGGCCAATGTACCCAGTGCACAGCTGCAGACCATGTCAGAGCACCACCACGGTGCCTCTGCACAGCTGATCGTCTACACAGGGTGGAAGTTGGTGGTATGTAGTCACAGCCAATCCTTGCAGCTTACTGACCTGGGTAAATCCCTCCCATTGATCTGCCAACAGCAACCAAGGCTCAACTATAGGAGGAGGGTATACTCAGCCCACATGAAGGGCACACCTCATGTACCCAGCTTTTGAAATAGGGGAGGCTCTGCCACTGGACCCTACAGGACACCTACTATATTAGGCCACACTACCAAGACAGGGAGTCATAGCAGCTCTACCTAAT